>JAMQGT020008310.1:0-62546 GCA_024447675.2 Pterophyllum scalare
TGAAATCTCACACATTTTGGCGTTACAGTATTTCTGTAAACCTTCATTCTCCAGCGACCCATTTAGGGTCAGGCTTCCATCAAGTTGGAAGCTTGTTTCTACCACTAAAAAAAAAATAAAATAAAGTTGCCATCCATAAATCGAAATTTCGAGTTACGTATCACAAAATTTCTTACCCCTGCAACATCACCCCTCACCCATTAGTGATTCACCGATGACCCGGTGGACATCCTGCGCTTGGCATGATTGTCTCAGGTGAAATGAACTGATTCGCCCAGTGCAGCCAATCCAGACGTATAGACACTCAAGCGATCTCCAGGCGTTGTCACTGTGTGTAGTTGTGCATGAGACAAACCGATGTATAGAGGAGTTACATACATACATTGCTAGAACGCTAAACTCATCCGACTTATGTGATCACACGTAATTGGAAAAGTATTACAATGGGACCAGATTTTTCATCCACGGTAGGGGAAAAGTCTGACCTGTATGATTCGAGTTTTACTGGAATTAGCATTAGGAACAGTCAGGACCTGCAGAAGCGTATCCGACTAGAGCGACTTCGACTTTTACTATAGTCAGAAACTATGAAGCATTAAAAACATGGTTGCTACCATTTTTCTGTTAAGGCATCTTTATGTTTGAGTGTTCTAAGCAGGCAACAATTCTATAAAAAGGGATGACCATTACCAAACCCACACCCTAACCCTGGATCAGGGACTTGGTGGATGGTATGAGGTTAAATGTGTGTCAGAATGTCTCCACACTTGTGTTCTTTCCAGACCTTGCAGCAATACGTGGTTTTGCCATTCCTACTCATTCTTTAAGTATTGCTGCAAGGTCTGGAAAGAACACAAGTGTGAGACATTCTGACACACATTTAACCTCATACCATCCACCAAGTCCCATCCAGGGTTAGGGTGTGGGTTTGGTAATGGTCATCCCTTTTTATAGAATTGTTGCCTGCTTAGAACACTCAAACATAAAGATGCCTTAACAGAAAAATGGTAGCAACCATGTTTTTAATGCTTCATAGTTTCTGACTATATTAAAAGTCGAAGTCGCTCTAGTCGGATGCTTCTGCAGGTCCTGACTGTTCCTAATGCTAATTCCAGTAAAACTCGAATCATACAGGTCAGACTTTTCCCCTACCGTGGATGAAAAATCTGGTCCCATTGTAATACTTTTCCAATTACGTGTGATCACATAAGTCGGATGAGTTTAGCGTTCTAGCAATGTATGTATGTAACTCCATACATCGGTTTGCTCATGCACAACTACACACAGTGACAACGCCTGGAGATCGCTTGAGTGTCTATACGTCTGGATTGGCTGCACTGGGCGAATCAGTTCATTTCACCTGAGACAATCATGCCAAGCGCAGGATGTCCACCGGGTCATCGGTGAATCACTAATGGGTGAGGGGTGATGTTGCAGGGGTAAGAAATTTTGTGATACGTAACTCGAAATTTCGATTTATGGATGGCAACTTTATTTTATTTTTTTTTTAGTGGTAGAAACAAGCTTCCAACTTGATGGAAGCCTAACCCTAAATGGGTCGCTGGAGAATGAAGGTTTACAGAAATACTGTAACGCCAAAATGTGTGAGATTTCATTTAAAATCTATTATCTAGTTTTCAACATCTGCATTTTTAGCATGTGCCTAAAAGACAACAACCCCTACCCCTGTCCCAACATGGTTCATGGATGTTTAGAGGACAAAAGCTTTACCATTGGGGTTTTCTATAAAAGGGGTGGACACTACCCAAACCTGAACTTTATGGGCCGCCAATGCCCTGGTGTATATTAATCTCTTAACTAAGGTTCTAAAGCCCTGCAGCCCTGCGGGTGGCCTTTGTCTTCCAAGCTCGGGTCCTCTACCAGAGGCCTGGGAGCTTGAGGGTCCTGTACAGTATCTTAGCTGTTCCCAGGACTGCGCTCTTCTGGATCTTGGATGTCATTCCAGGAATCTGCTGGAGCCATTCTCCCAGTTTGGGGGTCACTGCCCCGAGTATTCTGATTACCACGGGGACCACGGTTACCTTCACCTTCCACATCCGAGCCCTTGGTATTTATCGAGCTTCTCGCGTTCCTTCTTCTTGATGTTGGTATCACATATTGGTGGACGCTGGTGGATGTTCAATGGATGTCTAAAGAAGAGAGCATGTTGGCTAAATTACAGTTTAAAAAGAAGATGGACGTCTGTATTCCTGACAGAAACTTACTAATGGAATTTGCAGCTTTACACGATAATTTTGCTCCTTGAAAATAATGTTTGGCAAACAGCTTTGCAAACTGCCTTCCTCACATTTAGTGAGAAATAAATCACGACTATAATGAAAGTCACACTGGAGGAGATTTTAACACCATTAACTCTTCACTGAGTTTTTTCTGGAGGCCTCATTCAGAGTCGTGGCTACACAATCTGCAGTTTGAGCCTCGACGGCGCGACGGCATGTTTACAGAGACACACTGCCAACATGAGATGAAGAAAAGGGAAAGACATCATTGCATGAGTTGTATATGTGGAATATTAAAAATGATTTCGGTGCGCTGCTTCTGTGTAATCGTTTAATGATCCATCATACGACGAGTTGAGCGTTCGCGGAGGAGAAACGCTCCCAGAATAAATACGTTGCAACACGGAGAACAGAGGGAAGGAAAGAAACGGGTTTGGCAGGAGACGAATGTGGTTGGAGCGTAAAACTTTGCCACTTCTTCTCTTCGTATCCTCCTCCTCCCCGGCTCTGTATCACTCCTCTTCATCTCCGATTCCTCCCTCTCTCTTTTCATTTGCTCCCTCTCCGTTCACCTGCCTCTGCTGCCGGCATTGATTTATGACTGCATGCAGTGTGCTTCCTTCTCTGAAATTGGTTGGATATGTATGTCATGCTGTGCAATTATAAGAGCGTGACCTCAACTCTCTGTGACCTGAATGTCCTGAACAAAGTGCCCAGTAGTGTTTCCTTCGAATTGTTTTCAAATGAATATCGAAACGACTAACTGGTTATGACCATCGGTTATTCTTAGAAATTACACATCTCCTTAAATCCAGCAAAATCAGAACAGAGGAACTTTAAGGCAAGAATATAGTCACTGGCCACTTCATTAGGTACAAGTTATTACCAGGTTCTGCATGGCTCAGATTCAACACAGTGGTGCAAACGTTCCTCAGAACTTTGTGACACGGAGGGTTATCCTGCTGGAAGCAGCCATCGCGAGATGGGAACACTGAGCTCATAAAGGTCGTAATACTCAGGGAGGCTGTGGTCTTGACAAAACGGGTCTTTAGAATAGATCAATACACATGACAGGACAGGACAGTAGGTCCCCTCTGTCTGACAAAGCCAGTAAGAAAGCCATAGCCACTGTAGCGTCAGCCACTGGTTTATGGAGTGCTGTACTGTCAGTGTTTCCGCCTCACTGAGGACACGGCATCCTCATCAGTCAACAGTTTGTGACTGACGAGTCATCAGTACCTCGATAATCCTCCTCTCTCACCCTAAACATGGACTTGGTGTTTGCAGGGTCCTCTAACTTTACCGTCAGTGTTACTGCAAATAACTAGCTTTTCCCATCTGATCAAGGGTTTTCTACACGGGCTGGAATGAACTGTGACACCCTAAAAACATAAATAAACACATTAGATTCATTTTCTAAGTTCTTACTATGAAGTGTACATTTATTTTGTTTCTGTCTATATGATGTGTCAGCATTTTCACCAGCTTTCTGAGCTCGTCACATGAATTTTTCCTGAACGCCACTAATTTTTCCACTTGTTTCAACACCACATGTTTACTCTTCTGTATGAAGCTCCTGGGAGCAAACATGCCGACTCTTTGAACTCTTTAAAGTGAAACGTCACATGTTCTCATCCATTATTTTTGAGGCGTTCCTGTCAGGGTGAATGGGGTTGGGCGGATGAGGCCAGTTAGCAGAGACACCTCACCGAACACCTCCTGTGCAGCTCTTATTTTCTAGAAGTTCATTCAAAGGTCAGGAACCCGACGGCAGTTTGTTCATGTTTGCTACACACAGCTAGCTAACTGATACTGTCGCTACCCGAGTCTGGGTGTGCACGAGTTGGCTAGTTTTGGATAGCAAAAATGGTTCAGTTCGGCACATCTCTGTGCACAAGGATCTATTTGACAGGGTTTCCGGTTTAAACTAAGTCTGAACTTTTTACTCAGAGGATCTGAAGTTTTCTGTCTCATTTCCAGCTCCGCACATCAAATAAGGAACAGCATGCAGCACGATATAAGAGCACACACACCGACACACACCTGCTGCTCCACCTTTGTGTGGCCTCAGATGGTGTAAAATGGAAATAAGACCCCAATGCTGCTATTTTACACAGTTTCATGATGTTTCCTTAGTCGCACTGTAATGTACACAGACTGCAATAATATATAGAAAAGCTTCAAAAATTCTTGTGAACCTCTTTTTTTTTTTTTACAAAAATTGTTTAACAAAACTTGTATATAGCTTTAATAAATCTGATACCTCATATTAGTTTTATATCTCTAGCTCATATTCTCAGATTTATTTCTGGCTTGTTCTTGTAGCACAGCGTGGGTTGGGGGCAAATGATGCTTTGATCACATGTATTTATTATAAAGTTGAGTTTGACTTTGGAAAAACCTGGATAGGCTTTACGTGTATTTTATGAGCTGTGAAAACCTGAAAATTTAAGGTTGCTTTATTAATTATGAATCTGTAAAGAATGAAAATTATGTTTGTGTTTAATGATTATGTATCAGCTGATTATGAGACAATTAATTGTGTTTTTATTGTGTCCAGGCTTCTTAGTCACAACACACACCCACCCTAATATCACACTTATTAAGATTTTTTAAATTTATTTCATATTTATGTCTATTACACCCCACTGAATTTAAATGCTACTGATTAAAGAGGTCGAGATAAATATAACTGCTGCTGCAAATCCTGACTTTGAAAATAACTTGAATGTTTCTGACTTCAGTAAACAGATGAGTCACACTGATGGAAAATAAAGAAACCGACAGCTGTTTTTTTTTTAAACCTTTATTTTACCAGGTAAAAATGTTTGAGAACTAGTTCTCATTTACAAACACGACCTGGCCAAGAGGCCCCAATCAAATCAGCTGTGACGGAGCTCAGGACTCTTGAACCTGTTAAACACATGATTTAATATAAATTTCACCTGTCTCAGGTGTGTCAGGAACCGTTAACTGAATAACTGCTGACGTCACCTTTGCTGCACCAGGTGCAGCTTTTCCTCCTTTGGGGACGAACCTGTCCTCTTTTAAAAAGCGACCCAATAGGTTGTTTATGCAGGAACATTTATGAGACCAGCCTAAGTCTTGAAATTAAGCGCCCTCTAGTGGTTGTCCATGAAATTGCGTGTGAATAACCTGTTTGGATTAATTAGATTTCAGAAAATTCTAAGAGGACTAAGGTCCCGTTTACACACGAATGTGTTCAGATCAAAACTGTATATTTTGATGCCTTTCTGCCTCCCACTACTTGATGAAAACAGGGGCACTCGCACATGTGCACCATGGTTGCAGCTCCCATATCCACACTGCCAACTTGTGGCCGGCAATATGAACTACAGCGTTCTCAACATCTTGTGTTTCCGTGTAAACGGATATCGTTTTTGAAATGTTTCTGTCTGAACGCCTTTCGAAAACAGAAACGGTAAAACAACACCGTTTCCACTGGATCGTTGTCGTGTAAACGGGGCCTAAATGCTTTTGGGTGACAGAAAAAGCTTAAATATCGACCCTTTATCACCGAGCGTATTGTTGCGGACACGCCCCCCTTTAACCTTCTTTGACACTGAGCTCATTGTGCCGACACGTTTGCACATGTTAGCATTACTGTAATTACAGGGCGGTTTGTCCTATTGGAAAAATTGCAGTGGTTTCTGAAAGCTGAGAAATCACAGCCAGCAGCCAACGTGTGGTTATTACGGGAATTTCCACTCGTGCTGTTGGAGGAAGCCCACAAATCCACTTCTTCACTCACACTCCCCCACCCAAAGCACTTGCCTCATTCACACCCGTTCATACATGCACGTCAGTATCTTGTCCAAGGACACGTTGGCATGCAGCCAGGGATCAAACCACCAACCTTCCAGTTAGTAGGCGACCTGCTCTACCCCCTGAGCACTGACATGACATGTGAAATGTTATTTTCAAAAGCGGCCTCTAGTTTTCCCCATGTTACAACATCGGTTCGCACTGTCTCCTCCCACCTGCAGGGGGCGCTTATTTGGGAAACAGTCACTTGGACAAACACACCTCAGCTGCCATCGAGCCAGGAGCGGCCTATGACACAGGCACCTTTGATGACACTCAGGGACACCTTAGAAGCAATTAAACACTAAAATCACAGTATGTATGAAGTTCACAGGTGAGTCTCATTAATAACCTCATACACACAGCTCTGTGCACATCCAGCTAATTAAGCACACAAACTGCATTTTTAATAAAAAGTGTCTTTCATCTTTCCTCTTCTGTTGCGGTGTTTGAGCAGCATGAGTGTTGCTGCTTTAATATAAAACTATGCTAACGTCTGCTAATCTGCCTCTGTTTGGACCTTGATGTTGGACAGCTGTTTAAGTGCTGATTTGATCAAACTGACTGTTACTTGGTTCCCAACAACAAAATGATTGTGAGGTCTTCACTGATTGGCTCTCTGTCCGTCCAGAGGTCCAAAACTGCTGCTTGCACCTCACCGATCACTGCATCCACGGTGAGACTTATATGAACTGGCTCTGAATTAACACAGAGACTGATAATCAGAGAAGTGACAGTAGCACATTAGGACAGTCCTCTGACATTAAGGTTTACCCAGCGTGAGCGCCTCGAGGAGGGGCGCGGGTTGCCACCGTGGTGGCAGCTGCTCTGGTTGGCATGCGGAGACCAGTGGGATCACCCACACCTCCTCGTAGTCACTGTGGATCAGTCTCCATGAGCTGATCAAAGGCATCTGACTCCCACCACGCAGGGTGCTGATTGCTTTCATGCACTCACTGACACCACTCGGCTTGGCTGAAGATACCCTAATTAAAATGGAGAGAGTGGAGACAGAAATAAAGCTGCTTTGTTTTGTTTCCACACCAGTCCTCTGTCTGCCTTTGCTCTACACCAATTTGATGTGACAATATATGCATATCAGAACAAATCTAAAATGTTTTCATAATTTTATATGCACAAGCTGTGGTCGTTATATAAAAGAAGGAAGTGGTCACAGGGAGGTCAGCCACTGATCTGTCAGCTCTGCCTTAACATGAACATTTCAGCCATAACTGAATAAGGGGGGGGGAGCGCTAAGTTATCAGCTAATGCTAGCTTAGTTACGGATCCACAGACTGTACGGGAGCATCACACACACTCCTGCTAATCACTGCTCAGTAACATCCAACCAAAATTCTCGAATTTCTCTCAGCAAGCTGGATCTCCGCCTTCTTGGGCGGTCTGTTCGTCCAATGAAGCCGCAGCAGCCATATGATTGGTTAAAAATGCAGCGCAAACAGCACAAACACGGCTTTCTGCTGTAAAGTTGGATATTTTGTTGGGGTCGGCCCCAAGTGGACGTCAGAGGAACTGCAGTTTTTTTTGGTGTTCCACATTTTGGTTTCATTTTTAAACCTGGAGGTTTCTGCTTGATATAAAAACACTATACAAAAATATCTTCTTAGACTGCGTGAATAAACCTCTCTTTATAGAGATTAAATATATTTCTTTAAAGAAATATACTCTTTACGCATCATTTGTGGTTTATGGACATATTTTGACAGCTGCAGTGTAGTGTTGTTTTGAAAAACAATTATGGACAATATTCTTGGCTTTCAGCAGTCAGCGCACATCGTGCAGTTCAGTAAAGTCCCAGTTTGGCTCCAGGATGTTTCTGCAAATCAGTTCAGAGAGGGAAAAAATCCTCATACACACAGAAAAAAATCACGGTTAATTTAATTCAGGCAGACATACAAAAAACAAAGTCTGCACACAAACAGAAGATGAATTACTGCTAGTTTTCAGATTAAAGGTCAAATCCAAGAAGAGCTGACGTTCCTGAATTCAGAAGATATTTACGGGTCCAAAGGCCTGGATCAGGGCTAATATTCATCCCTTTAGCAGAAACAGCTGATTACCAGCAACGATGCAAAAACAGTGTCGTTATTACACGGTTGAAGAAACGCACAACAAAGCAAGAAGCAGTCTTCATATTATTGTGATAAAGAAAGCTCTGTGTGTTTGTTTTTTAATAAAACATTAACGTCTTTATTTGAAATGATCATGACTACACACGTCCACGTTCATAGATCAGTGTAAAACTAAAAAAATGATAAAAAGACAACGTAAAACACAAAGTTGACCTCGAAAGCGCAGGAAGAACGTCCATCAGACGGCAAAATAACGTCCCAGAGTGCGGCGCGGCTTTCATCGTGGAGCTAAGAGACAGAAAGATCAAAGAGATCCGAACATCAGAGAGGGAAATATTCCTGTAACTGTGCAGCGTTTGGTTTTCTCCTTGTTTTTGTTTGCATTGGTATTAATTCAGTCTTCAGCTCGGCTGGTCTCCGTCCTTCACTGTTCGCTGAAAATGTAGACATTTTTCATTTGCAGGATGTCTGAGGTTTTCTTGTATTAACCGCCCGTTTCAAATCCACCACAGCATCTCCACAGGATTCTCCTTAACCCCCCCATTTCTTTACCTTCCACTCAGTGGATTTACACCATAACCCTAATATATAGAGGTCCTCTTCTGGTACAGGTTCAGTTTTTGGGCAGATGCCCTCAAAAATCTTCAAACACCCTTTGAGATGTTCCATAATTGATAAAGTCATTGATTCCAAGCTGCTGCGTCTCTGAGAAACCAAACCAGAATATTTCCACCATTTAGCTTCACGGTTGGTATGAACTTCTCCTCAAAAGCTCTTTCATCAACACCGGAAATGTTCCTCTGGCTTTGATTCATCTGTCAGAGAACATCATTCCAAAAGTGTGACTGCAGGGAACTCCACAGCTCGCAGTATCTGAGATTACAACACTCTGCCCTATGACGGAGGCGTGCTTGGAAAAAGCCACTGCAGTCCAATAAGAACATTAGAGCAGCATTCGTTTGGCCTGAATGTTCTGTTTAAGGAAAGACGGGAACATTTTTGGATTTGTGAAGATTAAAAACTCAACTCTTGGGCAGAATTTGCTGGGACGGGCACACTGAAGCTCTTTGAAACCTACACCAAACTTTCAGAGGGTGCGATCAGACTTTCTACAGTCACGGCCAAAAGTTCTGGCAGTCGTTCACAGTTTGTTTTTCATGCACAAACTTTAATTATTGTTTCTGTGAAACACTGAAGAAAAACTTTTACTGGCAAATAAATCAAACTTTAGTTTTGGCCATGACTGCAATCATGGCCCCGATTCTGTGTTTGTGGATTTAAATGTGCTGTAGCTGTAAAGGAGAACAGTCTAAATGATGAAATGCTAATTTTGTCATTTACCTGAATGTCAGTTTTGTTTGTGGGCTCACAGAGGAGTGACTGCACAGGATGTTCGGTCATGGCTCCACTGCAGAGCTGACACAGGAACAGGAAACCATGCACGCCCGCATTCACACCTACGACCAACTCAGAATCACGGTTAACCTAACCTCATGTCTCTGGGCTGCAGTTCAAACCCAGAACCCCGCTGCTGTGAGGAAATGCAGATAACCACTGGACCACCAGCCTTTTTACATATGTCCATATAGGTGAACACGTGGATCCTGTGGCATCAGCTGCACCCACACGGCCACCTGAGGGATAACGGTCCAGTTTCAGGGCGTCCGCGTTAGGATGTTGGAGGAGCGGCGACCGTATAAGCTGCAGTTTAGTGGAGCGGGAGACCGAGGTTCATAAATAGGTGCTGATTCACTGTGCTTCTGTTTTCACTCGCTGGTCAGATCCAGGCACCAAAAAATGAGACTTGAGTCACAGACAAAGACCTGCACAGACACCAAAGGATGGAAATAATAAAATATAGAAAAATTATAAAATTAAATCTAATGAAATCTGACTGAAACACCACTGAATGACCTTCGGACGACTGTCGAATTACACGTGTTCCTCAAAGAGGAGCTCCTGAGAGGGGATGGCTACAGCAGCAAACATTCCCGCTAACCCGTCACTGCCGCGAGCTTCTGCTCAGTGAAGACGTGGATTCAAATCACCGAGCGTGGCTAATGGTCTCAGTGAGAGCAGAGAGAACCTCTGGAGACCAGGTAGCGACGCTGTCATCCCCCCCCGAGAGCCAGAGTTTATCAAATTTCTATTTAAAATTCCAATAAGCAGTGTTGGGGGAGGGGGGGTCCTCTTGTCCGGGCTGTTTCAGATAACCAGACTCTTTGTTGGTCGCTAAGCAGGAGGAATCAATATCATATCAGGGCCCAGTGCAACACCTGACAGTTCAATTTCACAGCAAGCCTCAAAATCAATACCTTTGGAATAGTTTTGGACTTTCCCAAAGGCTACCCACTGCAGTTAATCTATGGTGTCATTAGCTCGGGTCACAGTGTGCACGGTCATTACACTGTGTAACAATAAATGCTCATAAAAGACGACACGCTCTGTCCTCTCGTGCTCGACTGCAACCTCTAATTGAAGTAAATTCATTCACGAGGGGGAGCGGGCGCCCGATCGACTGCTCTCGCAGCTCCTCTTTGTAATTCACGTCTGAGACGATGTGGGGGAAAGCTGGCATGTCGGGCCTATCTGAGGGGTACAAAGCACAGGAAATTGAACAAGGCTTTATCAAGCAGAAAATGTGTTAAAGTGTTTAGTTTGTGCTAAGGGGGAGGACTGTGTACCCCTGAAACACTGTGGCTGTCGCGCTCTTTTTTTTGCCCCAGACAAATAACTTCGAAAAGTGATTTTAGACCCGCTGGGGGAGGAACCGCGGACATCCATCATGATCGGCACTTATTTGCCCATCGCTCGGTACCCGGCTGAACCATCAGTGACTGATGCAGCGAGAGGTAAACTGCAGCAATAACAGTCAGAGGGGAGAAATAATTAAAGCCATTTTGATTTTAGTGGCTCGACCAAATCTGTTAAACAAGACCTTAGCCAGCCACATAAATCAGCGTGGGTCCAACTTTAATGTTGCAGATTCTGAATGGAAACCAAAGAAAAAAAGAGCCCTCCCCTCTATTTATCGAAGCTTGGCTGGAACGGCCTGTCAAAATATACCACGGAAAGCCAGTGGAAAATGACACAAGCAGCCCGGCTTTGAGTGGCACAGTGGTTTTGGCCTGAGCCCACTCCAAACTGGAGTCTATTTTCCCCTCTCTGGATGGGGGGGGCTAGACAGGAAACGGCCAAGCAGGAGAGTAATGGCTAATATTCTGAGTAATGGCGTGGCTTTGCTGCTGGATTCACAAGGTCACAGCTCGTTTCCGTGGCTGAAACAGACATTTAGATTAAAGCTGCTTTATAATTGGATTTGTGGACGGTGACATGGCTGCCTGCTGCGGATCCGTCCCGTCCTTCTGTATATTCTACACAAATACTGTACAAACATGACATCAGCGAGTGAGACAAAAACAAAATCATAATGATTTTTCCTTCAGTACGGTGCACACAGCCACTGACAGGAATTACTCTGCGGCAGGGAGAGCATTTTTGGAAGTCCTGGTTTTTCAGGGATATCTGAAACTGGCTATTTTCGAGACAAAAATGCAGAGGTTTGCCTGACAAGTGGCATCATTTCTGGGATTCTGGCCCCAGTGCAGAAATTCACACTCCTTCCATATCCTCTGCTTATATCCCAGCTGTATAATTTACTGTAAGGTTTGATGCCGAGGTCCAGAATGGCCCAAAATCGTCAATTTTCTTCCCAACACTCCACATAAGTGCTCATTTGGAGGCTTCATTGAAATGTGAATAAAACCAGGAGTTCAAAGGTCAGATGGGTTTAGGATTAGAGGCGTTGCAACCAGCTGATCGGAGATCCGCATTTGCTAAAATATGTTAACTGCTGCCGGAGGTAAGTGCGGGTTTGACTTTGTCATGTGATGTGCACATTTCTCTCTGCAGTGTGCGAGTTTATAATATCCCAGCAGTTTGCAGAAAACTGGATAAAGAGGTTTATTGTTTATGGTTTATCTATCGGATTATTGTTATTATGGCCACCTCATAAAAGCTTGCAGCTATGAGAAGGTTATCTCATAATTACAGTAAACGATGGAAACTCTTCAGAACCTGCTGCGAAGCTTCGGATTTTTAAAACGTTTTCAGCATGAAGTACACTCGTGTGTTTGTAACTGTAATACCTGAGAACACCTTTACTGTAACATGAACCTGCTGTCGTGTGAGCAAAATGAGACCAGTGTAAATAAATCAAAAGAATAATGGATACTATTTTTACCGTTGTTACTAAAAAATACCAATTCAGTGTTTTTATATTGGTGCGTGCATTTATATAGTGGAAGCATGTATTTATATAGTGGAAGCATGTATTTATTAAGTGTAATTCAAGCCCGATGCTGCCAAACGATGCAGTCACAAGAGGGAAAATAGGAAGGCAACCTCCCTGCAACGGGGAAACGTCGGTGATTATTGATCGCTTTGTGCTGTCAGCAGTGTTTGAGGCACGATGTGACTGCACAGGTCGCAGGTGGGTTGGCAACCTGTCTCCAAACACCAGGCGACCTGTGCAGCCCTCTCAGTTTGGCTGCACTGTGAGACAGACTGGTGACTGCTGGCAGAAACACACTGCAATCGCTCCGAGTCAGTCCTCACCGATGAGTCTGCAGGTGGTTATGCTCCCATATAAAAACAGGGCTGCTGAGCACTTACATCATGCTGCAGTCACACCGCTGTCCTGCAGCGACTACGTCACTGTTTGTGGAGGAATTTCAATTTATGTTTCAGATCTATGAGGTCATCTGAGCTCTGAATGTAGATCATGCAGCACTGATTCCCCCTGATGTTCCGTCTCATTTTGTTGCCGTCTTGATGACAGCATTTCATTTCATACATTTCAAAGCCGAGGTCGCGATGATCGTGCTCGTGCCGCATTCTTCAACTACTGCTTTCCCGAGTGTGACTGTAGCATTTAACATTAACAAAATGAAAGATTCCCAGTTTCAGGAATGCTGCTTATTCATTTAACACTGGGATCAGAGCAGAAATGGATGCCACCCTCCACCGTTTGCTCGCTCGGGGCTGAAAACGAGGACCTGGTATCCATTACACTTACAGATGGACTCAGTGTTTCCTGCTAGCACGTGTGTTTTTCACAGGGACTATGGGAGGTATTACAGCCTTGAGGCCATTAAAGCCCTCTGGCTGCATTTTAGGTATTGATTACAGTCATCTGTCTGTTTAATGATATTTTGGACATGTGCTGTAATTGCTTTAATAAATAAATGTAAATGACAACGTGGGACATTGTCATCTTAGCCGGATCCACACCTTAAAGTGGCCTTTTAATTGATCCAGAAGGCTCCTGAAACATCACTCGCCTTCCACCCTCACATCCACAGAGCGTCTCAGCCCCACTCAGAGCTGCACGGGAAGGCTCGTCCATGACGGCTGATGGAGCACAAACACGAGTCGGGAGGAGGAAGGGATGAACGCTGTACAAACAAACGCCCGGAGCCACGCCGTGGAATAACGAGCAGCCGAGGACAGTAAAACCGGCAGCTCCCGAAACGTTTCCATCAGTTTATACGGGGAGACTTCAGATCAGCACCGTGCTTAGTCTGAGGGGCGTATTTTTAGCTCCACAGCGAGAGCGAGAATATTTCAGCCGAGTCACGTCTGAGGAAACGAAGACAATCACCATCTGAAAAACGGGAATTGTAAGAAATTTACACATTTTCATTTTTCCACCTCTTTGTAATTTAGCAGTAACTACATCCATACTGGATCATTTATTTTACTTCCCAAAGTTAAAAAAAAATTAGTATCCAAAATATTCCTAGAAGCACGTTGGGCAACTTGGCAGCCATCTTGAAGCGACTCTTAAAGCCTTTCTTGAAATGAATGCAACAGAGCGACCACGTTATCTTAACGGTCACTGTGGCATACAGAACATCTGCACCTAAAGATTCACCAATCACAGGATTTTAAAAAAAATGATCAACTTTGTTCCTTCACTGAGCACCAAACGTCGCACGTTTGTCAAACGATACACATTTAAGGCCACGGTGTCGTTTGGTGGTGGTGCAGGATGTGTGGAATATGGCATCGGAGAGGCGGGTCTATGGAACCATATTTAGGTCAAAAGTCGCACGCGAGCAAAAGCGCAATCCACTCAAGTAATTTAATTTCACGGGCGCAGGAACGCATTCACATTCGCTCAATCAACTTCCGCGCGCAAAGAAGCCAGTGCCCAGGCGAGACCGTCTGCTGAGCGCGCAACAAAATTCTACGCGAACGAAGAAACTGACTTTTGACCGTCCGGGGCGGAGCCCAAAGGATTACACGATTGGTCACTTTTAAATCGATCACGCTCACAGGGTGACGGCCTTGACCTCGACTGACAGCAGTTGTTACAGGAAGACGAAGTTGGAATACCGCCATAAGGTAATGAATGTCCACTGCTAGCAATATCACCTCAGCTAGAAAAAGAAGATTTAATGAAGTAAGTATATTTTATTTTGACTACAGGCCTCTGTAACACTCACAAATGGTTATTGGTTGTGCAATGTTACCTAGCAACTGCTGCCATACGGGGTCAGTCACTGCAAACTCACATCAGCAGTAAAAAATGAGGGAAAACAAATCAGTGAATGAGAAAAACAACAAAACGAAGAACTAAACACAAAAATCCAATCAGGTCACGAGTTATACGACCACCCCCCTCATCCTCATCCTCTAGAAGACTTCTGATTATTGGTGCAGATTCTGTCTGACACGAGCTGCTGTACGTCTCCTTTGATGATCCTCTGATTGGCTGCTCCTTGTAAAGGGTGGGGCTTCTATTCTTCAGATGAGCAGATCCTTTCTCTATGATGTCATACAGATCCAAGAGCGTTTGGCTCACAGGGATTATTTGAGCTCATTATTAGAAACATTGGTCATATTTAATATGAACATCCACCACTGGAAATATATTCAGGAATCAAGGAAAAATAGAAAAGGTCCAGTTTACAGCTCTCGACTGAAACCGCATTATTCCTCATTTCGCAAAGCACGTGTCTGTGGCCGCCATCCTTTCCACAGCTTGGGGAAGGTACACTACATTCTCATTAACACCCAAAACAATAAAGAGGAAAAGATTTCAATACTCAGAACACTGAAAAATTACATCTAAATATTAAAGAGCAATCTGTCTTTCCAGGAACACACCGGGAACCAACGAAACCGCCGCCTGCAGCCGCTCTGAGGACCACAAACAAAATCCTGCTCGTTGGCACAAAAGAATCTGGAGACACACCAGGAGAGGTCAGAGGTTAAACAGATGAAGCCTCTGACACGCCGACCCTTATTAAGCGCCAAGTTTGCACTGAATTTCTGCACGTGTAAAAATATCTTAAAGGTTTTTCCTCATTTACAGCTGCCACAGTATGCCTGTGGTAGGCTGGTAATTCACTGCGCTCTCTTTAAATATCTTAAATGATCCATAAAGGAAACGTTTCACAAACATGTTGAATATTAATATTAATAACTATCAAATATGAGCTATTTAAGCTGTACGATGTGTCTTGTTGAGATCACTTCTGTGAGTTCTTGTTGGCTGACCGCTTTGGTTTAATAATTAAAAAAAAACATTTCCAGCATTCAGGTACATTATTGGTAAAACCTTATAAACATACGCTGATGAGAACTTGTCTGTACTGCACGGACGTTTATAGGATTTTTTAACGTTTGGTGGCACCAGAGGATCCAGAGAATCAGGAATAAATCCCACACCGAGCGAACGGAAAACTGGTTCAAAATCCAACAAATTCTAACAAGTTCTTCTCCATAAGACTTCAAAATGTGGAGTCCAAAAAAAATCCAGAGGGTGACATCACAGCGACCACACCCACCCTGACATGACTGGTGGGCTGTGGCCCAACATGAAGCCACACCCACTCAGAATCCTCATATCCCCCCAACCATTAAAATCCCCTCCGTCTGCTGAGTACAGATGATGGGAGGCTTCTTTTCTTGCCATGTGACATGAACGGTGGTTTGGGCGTCATGGTCACTGCTACAGCAGGTTAGCAACATGTCTGCCAGAAGCTCAGGCAGGTTTTTGCATTAAGTTGCTCAGAAACATACAAAAACTTTCCAAAGTGACGGCATGTTGCACATAAGTGTTAAAAATCTGTTTGCTATTCACATTCCCCATAATTTCCTACATTTAGAGGGTGACTTTTATTGCAGCATCCAGCCCGGGCTTATTTAATGAACACCAGCACTGCAGGCTGTAATAATACATACATTTGATCAATCACCGCGTGGCCGACAGCAGTTCTCGGGCGGGAGGCCGACCTCTCCGCCATGTCAGTCGGATCGGCTGTTTAGGAGTTACAGAGACGCGAATGCATCCAGACGTGTTTTCATTTGAAAGAATAGGAGCTCGAATTTGTTCTTCGCCCACGTTTGGCACCTCGACACCCCTGAGCGGGCCGACTAAAATCCTTACTTCCATTACATCAACAGTGGGAAACGCTTCATGCCAGTTAATCAGGCTGAGCTCGGCTCTCTCTCCAGCTCTGCTCTCACAGCTTTCCTGGAATGTTCAAGCTGGGCGGTTCTTTTGCAGTTCAGCAGTAAAAACAGCCAGTCAGAGGGTGCAGAGTGAGCTGCTGTAGAAATCCCTTTACATGCACTTATCCTGCACCTTTACTCCATTAAGGCTGCTTAAATTCCATAATTACACGCTATATCGCTGGATCACAGTCGCACTCTGTAAGACATCTCACTGCAGACACCGAACTCTCTCAGTGGGTGAACTTTTCCAAAAGTAACGACGGGCCCGCCGCATGTGCTCTGCGTGTCACAGCTGGTTTCGCTCAGCTCCGAGCGTCCTGTCACTTCGCTCGGCGCTCGGTTAGCCGAGGGGTCGGGCCGGGACTGTCTTCCCTTTTAATGAACCAGCAGATAATGGCCTATAGGGGCCCGGGAGAGACATGACACAGATTGCAATGTCCTTTGACTGGGATTAGTGATAATTACCGTTAGCCTCGGCAGATCAATGGGGTAGCAGCACAACACACAGAGGCCACCCCATGTCACACACTGGCTTGATGGCAGCAATCATAAAGGCACAAACAGAGGAAACGGGTTGTGACGGGCCGGGTCCCTCACCCCTCGGCGTCCCTTCGCTCGTATTTGTCGCTCCCAGACGGTGACGGCAGGTCAGAGCCGTGCTCCTCTAACAGCCGCACGCTTGGCTTTAAGCTATTCAAACAGATCTGGGATCAGCAGTAAGATTCACAGCCCATTACTCCCAAACACTTATTAAATATAACATATTTATTTTGTTTGTAGAGTCTGAGAGAACAATAAAGCTGGGGATGGTTTCGGGTTTTGGTTTCTCAGTCTGATCTCCATCTCGGTTTGTTTGAGGCTGAAATAGCTCACAACCAGTCAGGTGTAAGGGGGTGGAGCCCGGCTACCCATGATTAATCTCCCTGGACAAACCATGTGACCTCATGATTACTTCATGGTTAAAGTGTGTTCAATATAAATTCAGGGTTTATTAAAGTGGACTTCTTCTGCTCATGTCAGAGCCCCATTTCTATTGTTAGCCTCTAATAGAGCAGCTAGTTTAAAATAATCCTCATTAATCTTGTTCTGGGCCTTGCTGCGGCCCTTCATCCTGCCTGAAACAAGTTAGCTTCTCCACCTTTTTGGGACTTGTCTGCTTCTCACAAACAGCAGGTAGGTGGAGCCTCCACCTCACAGCCAAAAAATGAGACGCCCATATTAGGAATATCCGGTCCTTATGACATCATGCATACCCAAATATAAAAAAAGACACTGCTGCTGCCTGAGGTTTGCAGTAACGAGGAGCACCTTTGCAGGGGTGCAGCTTTAGGTTCAGTGCTTCAGGTGATCAACGGTCAGAGCAATAAATTTACATTAAAGCACAAGTATTCTGTAAGTTGAACACTAAACATCTGGTCACCTTAATGAGAAGGTGCACACAGGTGTGAAATCATGTAACACCTAATGGTTTTTCTGCCTGCAGCCTCCGGCAAGAGCACATCCCCGCTGAGTAATGTGAATTTCGTGCCCCGACATCTCAATGAGCGCCATCACACAAGTCAAATGAATACCGCTCCCATCCTCTTTAATCTCTATTTCTGCCTGCTCCCTCATCAGGCTGCCTGATCTGCAGATGATGTCACCCCTGAGTCGGTGATGTCAGAGAGCCGAGTGTCCCCTCACCCCTGCAGCGTGGGGACGAACCCCTGATTAATGTCCACGGCTTTGCTCGCATGGGTTTTTAATTAAAGCAGCCAGACAGATGCATGGACATACAGCCATACACATGAATATACCCCCCCCCCCAACACACACACACACACACACACACACACACAAGGGCAAGATAAATGGGATTTAATTGAGGGAGTGTAATTTAAGGGTGGGGTACAAATAGAGTGCTCCTTTGACAACACTGACCTCTGACCTCCCACTGTGTGAGAACGCTGCTGATTAGTTCATTAAAGCAACATAAATCTGCATGGGGAGAGGGAGGCGGGATTAGAGCAGGTACGCCGAGAACGAGTGAAAAACGACGACGGCGAGTTCACGAAGAGACCGAGCTCCAGATTTCAGGAGTGAAATTATGGGATTTATTAGGAGGCGGCTGACTAGCAGGTGTGTTTGTTGCTCCCGTACAGTCTGTGGATGCAGGTCGATAACAAAGCTAACTAGCATTAGTCGATAACTTAGCGCTCCTCAGTCTCATTAAACTGTCACTTCTGGTTAAAAAAAACAACATGGCTGCTTGCAAATGTTAATATTGAAGCTTCAAAACATGGGATTAAATTAATGGGTGAATTCCATTTATCAGTGTTCCATCTTTGATATACAGTCTGTTATGAAATTAGCGCTTCAGTGGCGCGTTTTCAGATTCGGTGACGCGTCCGGTGTTGTGTTTCCTGGATGATTGATTTCCAGCTGAACATTTTTATTCTAGAGTAGAGTAGCTTTGCATAAAATAATCCTTTATCTTATCCTTTACCCTAATGCAGCCCATCACTTCACCTTCTGTCTGAAAGAAGCTGTTTTAGCTCCTCCCCCTTTCAGAAGAGGCGCTTTCTTCTGATGAACATCCGCCATCAGAACAGGAAACGTGGCCTTCTCCTTTTACTTAAATGCACAATAAGCACAAGAAGAAGAACAGTAGACGTGCTTCAACTAAAAGTCTGGTTCCCTGAACCGCTCGAGCCACTGTTTTTGTTTCTGTGTATATATATTATCATCTTCGTGCCATGAAGGGCCTTCTTAGTCACACCATCCTGTCTCTCATTTGTTCGAGCTGTCATCCCACATCTGAGCGAGCCGGCGTCTGTAAACGCTTTTAATGAGAGAAAGTTGTGCGGCGCCTTAAAAAGGACAACACAAATATTGTGATGGTTGCAGAGAAGTAGGTGGATGATGCTGACGGGCTCTCTAACCTGACGGATGCTCCTCTGCCTCGTGTAGACCCAGATTAAAGAAGCTGCCACAGACAGGAAGGCCGAGGAGAGCGCTTTTGATCTTATTTCATTCGATTTGAGCAGCTGCAGCACACGCACGCACACACACACACACACACACACACACACCTCTGTGCTTTTAAGGACGTGTACCTGAGGAAGACGCGCTGCCACCCTTCGCAGGCCCGCTCTCCAATGATTCGGATTAAAGGCTTTATTGGTGCAGCTCAGCGGAGGTTTTATTGTGTTTGGTTTAATTGGCATAAAGCGGGTCTCCTCTGAGATGCTTTATTATTTTAAACAGTGTAATGAGGTTTATGGAGCGCCGAGGGAGCAGAAGCCAAGGCAGGTTTTGCATCCATCATAAACAGAGAGGAACTATAATGGGATCAGGGGCTGCTGGAAAGAGCAGGAGGAATGATAACAGGGTTATTCCATATAAAATAAGTTCCCTCCTGACCCCTTCAGGATCGGCTCAGCCTTTGTAACAATAACTTTAGTCTATTTAATTAATCTGTGAAAAAAGTTTGCCTTATGCTATGAATATGAGTAACATGCACTGGAAACACACTTTTAATTAACACAGTTTTCTCCAGCATTTCGGATCCTGCAGTAAAGGAAATCCACGTGAAATTATCAGGACTGAAAACACGTTTGAAACCTGGTCAAAATCCGCTCGTCAAAATGGAATAAATGAATAAAGTTTTTAAAGAAAGGTGGTCCAGCTGCTGGCACCGCGGCTTGATGCCACCACACAGATTCATTAAAACACCAGGAGCATAAAAAAAATGGACACCTGACGGGCCCGCGCCTGAAGAGAACAAGACGGCGGTCTAAAAACAGTCGCCCCGCGTCACCAGCATGTGTCAGCCGGGCGAACACGAGACAGGCGATCCGGTCATTTGGCAGCACAGCTTGTTCCAATTTCTCAGGTTAATGGGAAATTTCTCCTTGCTTCCTTGTCACGTTTCCCGGGACCAGACACGGACCGTCGCGAGGTAAACAACAAGGAGCCGGAGCCGGGCCTCGTGCTTCCTCGGCGCTGTTTGTTTCTCAGAGGCGTGGCATTAAGGAGTGAGAAAAACAAATGTTGGCTCAGGATCTTTTTGGAGGAGCTGCGAGGCTGCTGGCCAAACAACCGGCCATCGCCGCCACATCTGACACGATCCCCCGAAATCAACAGAGCTGAGGAGAGGCGAGGCCGAGCCCCACTGAGGTTTCTCATCTGTCGGTCTTTGTCCTTCCTCTGCTGGGATGCCTCTCTCTCTCTCTCTGAGGATGCTCAGCTGCTGTTCTTAATGAATGCAGACAGATGAGGCTCACAGGGTTTGGCTCTACAGGGCACTGCTGTCCCGCTTAAACCAACATCAGCTGCTAATCATACAGGTTCTGATTGCTAACTAAAGTATTTCTGGCTTTTTTTAAACAGGGTATATGTCCTCTCTTTTCTCTGAGTGTCTCCCACTGTGACCTTTGGCGGTCTTTTTCCAGCAGAGGTAGGAGAGGGCTCGCCTGGAGCTTCACATTATCGGATGAGGCAGCTGACAAATGTGGCAGCGCTCACGCGTGAGCTTCGATTAATCTCCCAAACGATGCACGGCCTAATGGGAAGAGGACTTAAGAGGGGAAACTGCCGCTTTCTGCTCTTCCTCCAGGACACGAGCAGAGAGTGATGTCCTATTGCAATCAGATTACTCCGACTATTTCCTGACACCAGGCACAAGAAAAGAGCTCCCCTCCTCCTTCCGATTTTATTCCCCAGCTTCTGTTAATTCCCACACGGGGACATTCATCTTTTTTCTTCCGCTTTCGTCCAGCAGAATTTAATCTTTTCCATTTTTATGAATCATTTTTCTTTTCCTGTACTCCGATTACAATGAGAAGTAGTCCGTGATTTAAGTTCACACCCTGCATGTGTACTCTGAGGTCAGATACATAATCAGTGGAAGAAGCAGCGCCGCTAAAATCTTTACCTGGGTCAGCCTTCCTGTCCTAGAGTTTAAGAACAATTATCAGCGCGTGACCTCCTCCAGGGCTGAAACCTGAAGCAAAAACAGGTCTGGCTCCTGAAGTGATGCTGTCCCCACAGACTCACACCCCAAGTTTGCATTATTAGGGGCGTGGCCTCTCTGGCTGACAGGTGGATGGCGACACAGGCGGCTGTAGCTGCTAGCTGTCTGCTAGGCTAACTGGAGACCCTGAACTGGACCTCAGGGCCATGTTGGTGCTGTTGGAGCCTTTTATGGTGCACCCTACCCTCCACAATTTGCATCAAGCGACGACAGTAAAAAGGTTGAACTGTAGAAGCCTGACGGTCAGCAGTATCATATTCATCCAGCTCGCTGCAGCTTTAGTTCACATTGTCCCTGCAGTTTCTCTGTCGTGTCAGAAGCACGGGTTTAAAGAAAATAAAGCTGTTGGTGTGAAATATGACAGCTTACTAACATTTGATCATTTGGCCAGCTAGCTAGGTAGCATGAAAAGACGTCCTGGAGACATCATGTGCGGACAGACTGAGATTTGTCGTTTTTATGACTTTCAGCTGCTGTTTTTCCAACAAAGATTTGCTGCTGCAATCATTTGTGCCAACATGTCAAAAAGTCTGTCACAGCTGCAGCAGCGTGCCATGCAGAGCAAACCTGACAGCAGAAAATTCATGTTCCATTACGTGTTCCTCCCTGCCTGCTGACACGTCTGTAGGAAAAGGAAGAGTTGCTGTTTATGCAGATGTAAGCAGGAAAACTTAATGACCTCGCCTAACATCACCAAATGTCCCTGCCACTCACACCGACACGCGCTCTGCTCGGCCCGTGCTGCTACCTCAGCTGCCGCGGGAGTACCTGTGATCTGGTAGCAGAGGGGGAACGCTCAGCTGACACCCTGTGGGAGCGTAGGTGTGGGTTTAGCTGCCGAGCCATATGGCTTACAGAGGGAAATGCAATAACGGTGCTTCAGCAATACAGACCAACAGAAAGCCTCAAGTCAGCGACTGCTGACCCACAGGCCTGATGAGGACTTCGATATCCATTCCCCGGCACCGCCTGCACCTGCACGCCTCTCGATTGTCGTCATTAAGTCGAGCTGATGCAACCGCACAGAAACAAAACCTTCCCACCGGATCGTCTGGGAAGAGCACGTCCAGGCCTGCGCCTGATTGATACACAGCACCACCCGGGCCGGTTTTGATCTCCTCTCACGTCCAGGTGTTGTGAAGCGCCGCAGAGCACTTTGAAACTTTTTGTCCACGAGTTTAACCTCACCGAGGCCAATTTTGGGAAAATGTCAGGGTGGATGTAGCGATTCAGCACATTCAGAGAGGCTGAAGGCTGCGAGGGCGCAGGGAGAATATAACTGTGACATTTGCTGACACGCAGCTAAACCTCTGCAAACCCACCGCCAGCAACAATTTCTTAACTTCTCACCTTGCCTTTATATCCAGAAGCTCTGGTCCTGCTGGGGGGCTGAGAGCATGTCACTTTAATTGAAGGTTGAGTTAACTTTGACCTCATGACTCTCAGCCTGCGCCTTTGATATCGATTTTTTATTTTTTTTTAAATCAAAAACTATTTTTGCTTGAAATTGGTCGAGGAAGTGCATTTCAGACGGATCTGATGAAGTCCTGAAACACATTCATACAGAACCCCACATCGGTCCACTGTGGGTGCTCGTCTCAGGGGACGCTTCACCTGGATGGAAATCCTACAAACAAAACCGAAAGACTAAAATATGAGTCCTGATTTGAAAGGTCACATCTCCCAAGCTTCCAATTAAAATGATACTAATCATCAAAAAGACAGAGGGCAGTGCAGCATATATATAAAAGCAGTACGCAAAGCTCAGATTACAGTTGTGTATTTAAGTGTGTGTTGCTCATGTGTGTAATTATTTATTTAATAGTCGTAGAGCTTTGTTCCTCGGTCTGTGCTGTGATGGATTCATGGACCTTTTATCGCCTATCAGACCCTTTCAATTCAATTCAGTTTTATTCATATAGCCTCAAATCACAACAGTCGCCTCAAGGCACTTTATATCGCAAGGACCCTACAGTAATTATAGAGAAAGTCCAACAATCAAAACAAGCAAGCACTTGGTGACAGTGGGAAGGAAAAACTCCCTTTTAACAGGAAGAAACCTCCAGCAGAACAAGGCTCAGGGAGGGGCAGTCATCTGCTGCGACCGGTTGGGGCTGAGGGGAGAGAGACAGGACAAAAGACATGCTGTGGAAGAGAGACAGAGATGAACAATAACTAACGATTATAAACACCACATCCTTTGGATGTGTTTGGTCCTTTATGAATCTCAGATTCTTCCTGAAGCACCAGTGGCTGCTTTCACAGTGTCTCAAGGACGTTGCATCCCTTTCTGGAGTAGTTACTGTGGCAGCTCCACAGTTACGTGGCAGTCTCCTCCTCCTGCTGTGTCAGATCAATCCCACACCTGCTGTGGGCTCTGCAGACCTTGCAGTGATGTTTGTAAACGCAGCCTAACCCCGACTCTAACCCTGTGATTCACCAGCAGCCTGAGACAATGAGGGGTTAACATAGTGACACACACCCCAGTGCATATGCAGCCAGCAGCCACCACTGGGGCTCATTCACAAACTGTACATATGCACAAACCTGTGATTAAACTGTGAGTACTGTGCAGAGCCCTCAATAATCAGACCTCTTCCTATCGGGTCTGCATACACTCATCAAAGTATCAAATATCAGTCATGCTACAAAACATGTTAACCATGTTAGAAATACATTGTAATACTTTTACTATGTATGTATTTAACTTTCTTTGTATTTACTCTGCACCTTCAATAGTTAAGAAAAGGCTCACATTTTTCACATTTCTTCCAACAGTAACAAATATTTGACACTTTTACAATCTATTATATGACACACCTAAATTGGTTAGGACAAATTACGACACAATTCCACAAATATAGCTATTAGTAATTAAACAAGAGCAGGCAAGCAAACGAAGCAAACGGTGAACGCCGCCGCTTGGTAGAGAAAGCGGGTTGGGTGATACCAAGTTTTTGTGGGGAGGGGGGGGTTACATTACCAAATGATTAGACATGCTAGTATTTTACCCCAAATTGATAATGAATAAAGAAAATTAACATGTTATTCATGTAAGATGTTTTTTGTAAATGCGACTTTATTGGGGGGGGGGGTTTATAGTGATTGGATCAGATTTTTTTTGGGGGGGGGGGTCATAACCCCCTATCCCCCGCAAATTACGCGCTTGCTACAAAATAACACACAGTTCAGTTTATTGAGTACTTAAAGAGACTTCTGACCTCATTAGGACTTCATCCTGCATCATTCTGACACCTGTAACTTGTTATGGACACAGTCCCTCCCCCACTCCATCCATCCATCCATCCATCCATCCATCCATCCATCCCAGCTTTTTTAGTCCTGTTCTGTGTCTCATGATTCAAAATATTAAAAAAAACAACACTGGATCTGTCATTTTCAGTCCAGGATTCATAGTAATGGCTTAACTTGTTCTTCATACTCTTGAAATATGACTGACAGGCAGGGGGGCTGATTTTATGATCGTTTGCAACTTTGCAAGATCTTACCCACACAGACGCACACAAAATAACTAAATCTAATCTTCCCAGCGACTAGACCAGAACCCATCTCTGGATTAAAGGTATGCAGTCTCAGTGTATGACTTATTTCATGCTCTCCCTCATTATGCAGCAGCTGTTAGACTTTATATTAAAAAAGAAAAACCATTTGAAATATGTTTCAGCTGAGAATCAAACTACTGTAATGATTTCATGAACTGCTGGGGGGAAATTAGGACTATTTAATGTGTTTTCCTCCACCTTACACCGTTTAACTTTAGAGCCAGATTAATTCTCACTGATGAGACCTTGTTGAGCTAATTAAATGCAGTGTTGTTCCTCACTTAAGGCAGCTTAACAGTGATCAAAAGCTCACGACATTCAGATACACACTGAACGGGCCGCTGTGGATTTTTGGAGCTCTCCAAACTGAATCTGGTGCTGCATGAATATGAAACGGCTGTGAATCCGTCCAGGCTGAGCTCACCTGAGCCTTTTTCTCTTTGCACCAAAACTTCAAATAGGTTTTGAATTCTGTGCAGACACTCAGGCCACAAGTGACCTCATTTCACAGGCTTCCTGCAGCGTTACAGTACTGGCCACGCAATGCGGCGTATAACCTGGTTTCTCTCTGACTGTGCCTCCATTTCTCTGCCGGCTCTCTGCATTCAGCAGGTGTCCGCCGCCCCGTCCCTGCACGGCACACCGCTGTGTCCTAAAACTGCTCTCGATATGCTCAGATGCCTCTTCTACCAACACCAAGGATTTCAGATTCACAGAGCAGCTTCATCGAGAACATCACGTTTTACCGAAAATGTCCTGAAACACGACGTCTAACCAGATACTTAGCCCGGATGGCATCACCTTTACCTCCAGTAATACTGTGAGCGACCTTCACATCATGTTTAACCTTCAGTGCAAGCATTTAATAAACAGCCGGCAATATTACCCAAATTCTTTTAAAAAAATCCTGTCTCAGAGACACGGAAAAACATTTTCATGCATTTGTTGGTTCTGGGCTGGACTATTATACTTCCTTTTTATCAGGCTGCTCTAAAATGCTGCAGCTAGAGTACAGAAAGGACTAGAAAGAGAGCAGATTTCTCCCATTTTGGCTTTCCTGAATAATCAGGCCCCATCTTATCTCAAAGACCTCATAGTACCATATCACCCCAATAGAGCACTTCGTTCTCAGACTGCTGGCTTACTTGTGGTTCCTAGGATACTTCAGAGTAGAATGGGAGGCAGAGCCTTCAGCTTCCAGGCCCCTCTTCTGTGGAACCAGCTCCCAGCTTGGATTCAGGAGACAGACACCCTCTCTATTTTTAAGATTAGGCTTAAAACTTTCCTTTTTGATCAAGCTTATAGTTAGGGCTGGACCCTGAACCACCCTTTAGTTATGCTGCTATAGGCTTCTGGACTTCATGTACCTGAGCCTGATTCTGTTTGATGTTTCTTCCTGTTAAAAGGGAGTTCTTCCTCCCTGCTGTTGCCAAGTGCTGCTCATAGCACATCATCTGATCATTGGGGTTCTCTCTTGAATTATGCTGGATCTTAAACTTACAATATAAAGTGCCTTAAGATGACTGTTGTTCTGGGCTTTATACAGAAAAATAAATAAATTAAAATTTCCGTCTTTTCCCTAAAAGCTGATGAATTGCCCCGTTTGGCAGGATGGATGTGGAAAGTTACAAGAGGTATCAGCTGTTGTTTTCTGGTCAAATTGCTTCTGCCACACAGACGTCATCGATGAAATATGAGGTTAGCGACCTGCTGGGGGGGCCGAGAAAAAACACCACCACATCACAGCTGTGGGAGCCTAACTGTTTATGACGGCTTGCGATTCATTCCGTCACCATGGCACGTAACCTTTCCCTGTGTTATTCTCTCTGTGGCTGCAGAACAAGGTGTCATCCACGAAGAAGGATCCGCTCTGCCAATTCACCGCTCTGCGATTCTGAACTTCAGCTTTGATCAGCCGGTGGGGCCGCTGATGGGAGCGAAGTCCTGCAGGCCCGAGCCGGCGCCCCATGCACGCGCTGGAATATCTGCGACGGTGAAATGATTTGTTATGCAAACCATTATTCATATCTGACAACATGCCGAGTGGCTACTTTGGTATTAATGGCTGCTCAAACTGGAAGAGCCTTATTGATGTTGACAGGCACACCTTCTGCAGAGCATGCTCATCACACGGGCCTGCGACAGCACTAATAAACGAGGACGAGTGATGGGGATTTAATGTGTGTGTGCATGTATTTCTGCGCCTGCTACATGTGTATAAAAAGCTTGATGTGCTTGGATATTTTCAGTTATTAGTGCACATCCAGACCATATTCTGTCATTGCGTTCATCTGTTTATACAACACACACATTTAAAGTTTTGGGTCAAAACTTTTTTATACTTGTTTTTTTTCTGTCTCGTTCTGAGAAAACTGCAAAGAATCCATCCACCATCCTGCCCTACCTACACTTCACTCTGGATCCATCGATCCGATCGGATAAAGAAAATTAACATCACATGTTGGTTGACGTACATTAGGCTGGGCTGATATTGTGTAGTCCTGAATAGATCTGCAGCTGAAAACAGTCCCGAACAAATCAACCAGAATCTTTTCCAGCAGTTCAGTCGACCTTGATGATCAGCTGATGGCTCATCTGAAAACTTTTCTCTGTATCCAAATGGCTAATCTCATATAAGGAGAGATCCTTAAGCTGCTTTGGCCTGCATACGGCTGCTGCTGCTGCACCTGCAGGCTGCTTGGCAACCCACCTCCACCTCTGTTTACATGCTGTATCTGGTTTTCTATGTGTTTGAATGGGTCCTTTTCTGTTCTGTGCTTGGGTCTGCTGATGGTGTGATCCTGTGTTTTTGTGTTCATTTTGTGTTTGTTTCCCAGTAGTTTGTTCAGACCGTGATAAAGACTTGAGCATCGGTCTATTCTGAACAACAAATTGAAACTTCACATGAAGACAGAATGTTTCCACAGGCTGGTGCTTTGAAACAGGACGTGACACACTGGGTGCTGATTTAACTGAAACCAAGGACACTTCCTGTACCCTGGATAATCCTCCTTTCTGACTCTACTAATGATCATAATTTACAAGGCAAACTTCACACTTTATTCCTTATGACCTAAAATTAGTGACTGAAACTATAAAAGAATCCGGAGTGATGCTTTTCAGTATATACAGTCAGTCTTCTGTGCTCTCTGTGGGTATTTTCTGGGGTTATATTTGTACATTGATAAATAAAGATGTAACAGGATTCTATGCAGTCTCATATAAGCACCCAGATTGGGCCAACCTTCAGCTGTGGGACAGATGACATCATGTTTGCCTCTAGAATACTTTGGTATACAGAGGAGGTCCACTCGGTGACCGCAAGGAGCCCTCCTCCTCCACCCTCCTCCACCGTGCTGACAGCTGGCCTGAGGGGTTTGTGCTGATATGATCACTTTGGTTTCCTCCAAACGTGCTGCTGTGCGTCATGGACAAACGTCTCCAAAGGACATTGTTGCAGAAGTCTTGTGGTTTGCTCAGATACAACTTTGCCAATCTAAGCCGTGCTGCCTCTTAGAGAGAAGAGGCTTTCTCCTGCAACCCTTCCAACCAAGCCATATTTGTTTGGTCTTTTTCTAAATGCACTGTCACGATCTCTAACACTTGGCATGCTAACTGAGGCCTGCAGAGTCTGAGGTGTAGCTCTTGAGTGTTTTGCTGTTTCTCAGCATTTCACGCTCTGACCTTGGGGTGAACTTGCTGGGATGTCCACTCCTGGGAAGACTGTGGCACTGAGTTAACACACCTCGATGCTTCAGACCAGCAAACTGCCAAAACTGCAGCTTTTATCGATGTGCTCACACTTGCTGATGATCAGTTAATCAAACGCATTTGATTAGGTGCACCTGGCTGCTACTTGCCCTCTTAATTCCTGTGGAAGCAGTAAGGTCTGCACAGGAACCTGCAAAAACTGTTTCACATGACTGTGAAATTGCATGTGTCTCTATCCTTCCTCCAAACGAGCGATAAAACAAAATGTACAGTTATGAAAGCAATCCCCTGCATGTGATATTGTCATCTTTACGAAACAAATTAAATGTGGAGATATAAGCTCAGGCTCGAGGCGGTTTGCTGATGGTGAAATCGTGAGCTTAGCATGCTAGTTATGCAAACTAGATGTATTGTCTGAGACAGCCCAGTGGCTGCAGCACTTTGTGATTTCGCTTTCTGAAAGGAGAGATATGGCTCCCCTCTTTCTCTTAATCTTTTTGCTCTCCCTGCAGGACAGAAACATGAGAGGAAAATCATTCTCTTCTTCTTTTTCTGTTCAGCCAAGGTCAGTGAAAACAGTCTGCAGAGCTTTAAACAAATTAATCCTTTACCTCTGGGGGTTCGGGTACCATCTATCTGAGTTGTAATGTGATAAGGGGGACAGGGCAGAGAATGGGGAACCAGCGGGTGCTCCGCTCGGCTAACGCACACTTATTTCTCCACCTGACACCGTTCCTTGTCCTATTACACCTCCACAGCCTCCAAGGAGACTATGTTGCAGTTTCAAGAAGTGGGGGGAAAGCTGATTCTTCGCGCTTATCAAAACTGCTCCAAAATAAGCAGATTTCCCTACTTCCCTGTGGCTGATGTACACTGTGCTGATACACCTATACGGCGGCCTGGATCCCCCCTCAAGGTGCCGTGGGTGTGAGGAGAAACAGAGTGGAAATCCTTCACTTACGTGCAGAGCATGAGCGGCTGCGTTTCTGTGGCGAGGACAGATTATTGCTGCTTCCTGTGCAAAGATGTAGACATTAATGATGGCTGGATAGGGCAGGTTTGCTGTATGCAGCAGGTGAGGCGGCGACTCATCCTCCCCATTGAGTCAGAGTGGGAGAAGAAAGGAAAATGAAAGCTCAGCAGAAGGAGGAGGGTGAATAGGGTGATGTATGGCTGTCTCAATGCCCTTATGACATTTCCATCAACCTATAAAGACTTAATGGAGGATGCATTTTCACACATGAAATGGAAAGAGAGAGGAGGCAAAGAAAGACAGTTGAAAACTGCAGGATGGAGGCTAAATGGAAGAAAAACGGGGTCAGGAAGGGAAAGCTGTTAACGGGAGCTGGCGTATTGTCAGGTGAAGTGGAATAGCATGTCATCTGTAAAATGCTGAGAGGACAATACGACACCTCTGCTCACCTCCCCTCCCTTCACCATCTTCTTCCACTAGTCATGGAAGGATAAATAAACTTGAACCAACTACAGAAACTCAGAGTGACTCCTAAGAGCTGGCTAGCATGGCCTTGGAAACAGTGCCAGGACATCACCTCTACTCAGAGCTTCTTCTTAGTCTTTTATTTAACTGTCAGAACAGCGTGAATCACGATGTTCTAACACCAACAACACAAACTGCTCTCTGCCTGGTCTTCAGCTTTCAGGGCTCATAAATTCACACGGCTGTTGTTATCTTCTGGAGGAATTATTTGGACGCTTCATACTACGTATCAAAAATTAAAGTACTTGTGGTGTTGGATTGAATCACTTTGCTCATTTCGATACCCAAGTTCAAGTCATACACATCGCAGACTTTCACACAGCATTTGTATCATTTTAAATACATTAGAAGTAAAAATGTGTCATTTGGTTAAAGTTAGGCCTTAAAATCTGCTGGGTCCACAGTTTAAAAAGCCTTTTTTTCTTGTTTCCATGGTGATGGCTTTTCTGGACAAAGTATGCATGCTTCTGACATGAAATATACTTCTTACTTTAACACATCACTTCTAAATTTCTCACTCACTGGTTTTTCATGACAACCTTGTTATGAGTTTAGTTTAGTTTATTCGGTTAATCATGCCTTACACAAGAAACACAACATTAGAAAGGATAAGAAACCAGGATTGCACAAAAAGTATAAGGACTTATTTCCACTGTGGTCCCAGAAAGCAACCAACAACAACAAAGAAGAAGAAAAATATATACACACTAACAAAAAAAAAAAAGTATGTCCGTGTTGATATAAAAACTGATTCAAGAAAAATGAGTTAAATCACGTATAAAATGCAGTTCTGAAGGAAGATGATTCCATGCAAGAATGCCAGTATTAAAAAAAAAAGATTTACCTGTGCTGGATAACCTCAACACTTATCTGCAACAATAAGGGCCGTGTCATCAGCATATAAAAGCAACTTAGGAGACACCATTGAAGCAATATCGTTTATATAAAATAAAAGTAACAGTGGACCAAGAATAGATCCTTGGGGTACCCCACAAGTAATATTTGCTGGTTCAGATAGAATGTTTGCCTATTTAACATATTTCAAAGGCTCAAAACAGGCCTTATTAAAAAAAATAAAAATAGAATAAGAGGGGAAAAAATGGGTATTTTTAGAAGAGCAAAATCAGACATCACATAGACTTTGTACTTAGGCAGCTGGCAGATCACTGAATACCTGATCCCAGAAGTGTTGCACATTAGTGCTCTCTCGTAATGCTCAGAAAAATCAGGGCTGCAGTGAATGTTTGAAAATGGCTGGAAACTCGCAACAACTACAAAGAAAGTCAAAATGAGAGATGGAGAATCAAACCAGCACAGACGCAAGAAATGACTGCAAAGAGACACAAAAAAATGCAACAGATGCCGTCTGCAAACAGAACCAATAAGGGATGTGAAATGGAAGCAATTACACATATAACTTGCAACAAACAAAAAACTGCATGTGACTGAAAAGAGACACCAATAACAATCAGAAAGAGACTCAGAAACAACTACCAGACACAACGCCACAAGAACCACCCCAGCCTCCCTCAGAGCTGCCGGCCATTGTCTCATAACCCGTCCACGCCGCCATCGCAGAGCAGTTTCATTGTGGAGATGGATCTCAATCAACCAAAGTCAGGCACAATTCACACTTCCAGCTGTCACCGCTCATCAGCTGTATGGAACGCATCAAGCAGCGCGGGCTGCAGGACGTCACCGAGCCGCTGATGGATGTCGGACAGCTTGCGAAAGTGTCGCTCTTCCTCACCCATGTCTGCTGACTCTGCTACAATCCCTCAGAGCGCCATCACTCTGCTCCTTTCTTTTATTTATTTATAAAAGTTGAAGCATATGGGAACGAGGGGCTGAGCTCGTGTGGACACCGAGCAGCCGTGGATGTGAAATGAAAGCGTAGCGAGATGTGAAAAGAAAGGAAAATTCACTTCTTCACGTGGCAGATGGAACGATTCATCTTCCTGCGGTTTGAAGTGACAAAATCAAAACTGATGAGGAAACTGGATCTGCACGTACAAATGGACTCTGTGTTTTTGCGTCTTTGTTTACTAAATGTAAGCTCCGTGTGCGCGTCGTACGCGCCCGCCTGCACACACAGACGTGTGCCGACACACATCAGCCCGTCTTCTGTCCCAGGAAGTGATAATGAGCACGTTGGGAGTGCGAGGGATGAAGATGTCGATGCTGGAGGAGTGACATATGGAACCTAAAGAGGTTTGGGATATTCGGACTCATAAAACAAGGCCGCAGAAGCAGTCGCCGTCCCCTCTGTAGCCGCTGTAGGCAGAGATGGTGGCTGTAGCCTCCGGGGTTTGGAAAACGTCACCCGGAAAAATGCAATGTCAAAACAATGTCACTAAAGCTCTTTCTGCTAAACTTTCCATCTGCACACACCAGGGAGTGGATGTAAGAGCAGTAAACAGCTGAATGACAAGTCCGACAGCAACATTTTAGCTTATTTCTGCACTAATTAATATTCTGCAGAGCATATTCAGCCCTGCCTCCTAAAAATCACGTTTCTATGCTCCCACCTCATTGATCGACCGTTCCCCGTGTCCATTTGTTTTACTCTATATGCACCTTTGCCTCTGTTTGCACTATCAGTTCTCTGCTCCACTGAGCCTCGCTGTGTGCAGCCACAATGACTCTAATCTACTCCAAATTATTAAAATTAACATATCTGCAAAGATGAGTCTTAGTTCATTTCTGTCTCTCAAAGAGCAGCTGGTGAATGATCACAATCTTTATCACTATGGTGAGGAAATTCAAAGCACTTAAAGGGCAACTTCACTGATTTCTGTCATTACACTGCTCCGCTCAGCTGGGATGAATAATGACGGGTAATTCAAGGAAGATCAATCCCACCTCTTCCTGAGTGTTTTTGTACAATCGTTTCAGTATATTTAATGACGTCATTCATATTTTACCGTCATTCTGTGAGTATCTGCTGAGTTACAGGCTCGAAGTACACAGAGGCATTTTAGCACTTTTGATCATCCATGTCATCTTCAAATTAAAACTTTTCATTAGACAGAAATATCTTTATTACTGCGACATGTTTGTTTTTTTTAAATATGGAACATAAGAATTTCTATGGCTGACATTCCTCCTTCTACAGCTGCTGAGTTAATGCAGCCTGTCCTCCTGCAGCATCTTTCCATGAACTTTAAATTAAAACACAAAGCAGTAAATAGAAGAGCAGCGTGTGTCTGTGTGTGTGTGTGTGTGTCTGTATGTTGGTAATCACAGTGTTTTAGGTCCCTGAAAACGGCACTTTTGAAAAGCTCCGTCCACGCTGAGGACGAGGAACACCACCAAAGGTGTGCACCGTGTCAAACCTCCACCTGCTGCTTTAGTGTACCGACACTGTTTTTTTACGTTTTCATGTGGATGGAGATATTTTTGGAAACAGCGCTCGTTATTTTTAAGCAGATGATTTTGGCCTTAGGCCCAGCTCCAGCCGCTGCCGGCCCGCCTCCGCCACGGGAAGTCTGCGAGTCCAGATGAGGGTGGAGAGCGGTGCAGAGGGCTTCAGGAGACAGCGCAGCAGCCATGAGGCCAATGACCCCGTGTGATCAGGCAGCTAAAGGCAACTACAGAAACTTTGTGAATTTGACTACTTCTTGATCTTTCTGAGCTAAATAATCCCTGTATCAGGATTTCCTTGTTTTTATAAATGTTAGAATCCAAAATCATAACTGAAACTAAAATGTGATTAATCACCGAGCCTTAAAGGAGAGTACATTCAGCTCGTCATCAAAGTACAAATGCCGAATCCACGTCTGTTACTGTGAAACACATCACTGTTTTAGCTTTTTCCCCTTGAATATTAATTCTTGGACTTTTATTGTAATCTTCAGTCCTTGCTGCTGTTGGTGAGAGTCTGATCCTGGCTGCTCCTTCAGTTTACTTCCTGTTTTATTTTGAAAGTTTGATCTCATGGTTTTCTGTGTTTTTCTTCCTTCCTTTCTTCTTTTCCCGCCCGTATCTGATTGGCGTTCCTTATCTCTTCCTGCTGTGTATTCAGTCTTCGGGTTATTGTCTCAGTTTTTTTTAAAATTATTTTTGAGAATGACAAAATTCCTGTCTTCCAATTTTTCCACACGTATGTCTTTCCCTGTTATAAGATGATATGGTGTGCAGCTGTTCGTGTTCCTGCCCCGTGGTCCAAACTATATTTATTATTTATCTGAAAGAAGCTGAAGTGCAGCTACAGGCTGCTCGGAGATGAACTTTAAGGTAACAGAGTCGCACATGTTGTGCCATCAATCTCAATTCTCTGCTGAACATAACACTCTAATTATTCTTCCCATAAAACTTATTATGCAAAACACTCAGCAGTATATAAACTGCATTTCTAGGAGAGCGGCTTGTTTAATTGCCTTGTAAAAGTAGATGACAAAAAAAAAGCTTTCACGGTGCAGAAGACAAAACTCAATTAATTCTGCCGATTCCCTCGTCTCATCTTTAATTATCACTGCATCGGCAATGATGGAGGACACATGACAGTCTTACTGTGCAGGTGTGACCTCCGTCCGTCTCGTCTTCGTTAATTACCACCAGCACACAAAGAGCCGAGGCTGCTCCCGTATTCTTGCACTTCGTCACCACCTCTTCTTCACCGGATTTGGCAGGAACGCCGCTGGAAGCCGTGAGGGTGGGGAAGAGCCAAAGGGGCGAAGCGGGGCAGATGCGTGTTTCAACACAAATAGCATATGGACATGCTGAATCCACACAAAGAAGGCATAATTACTCCAGAGTGAACTTCCTGCACATCTGTTGAGTAGAGGTAGAGCGATGCGAACACTGATGCTGTCTTCTGATTAGATCCCTGCAGGAAACAAGAGATTCTTTGCGGCATGTGGTCCCGAGCTTCATTACATCATTAGATTTAGCAGGGATTAAATAACATTAAAAAAAAAAGGTTTTAGTAGAATCAGCAGCATAAATGAAATTGCGGATATTCAAAGCAGCAGAAAAGTGGCCATCAGCAGGACACAGTGGTCAGGATGATGGAGAAGAGGAACCTGGTGCTTTCAACAGACTCGACTTCCTGTTCTGCCTGAAGCTTCCTTCAGCTGTCCGTCAGTGTGAACACGTGTCACTCTCAGAGGTACAAATCCTTCTGTTTTTGGATGGCAGCTCCATTTGCATTTGGTGAGTTGTGTCCTCGTCCACATCCGTCCACGACTGTGTTGTGTTCTGTCTCCTAATCGAGCATGCGGACCAGAATTGCCAAATATATAAATATTTTCATTGTTTTTAATGGAACCTGGTACCATGTTGTCCAGTTCAACTACCAAAACCTAGCAGTAATGCACCTGTTAGTACTTGAAACGACAAAAATACAAAAATGTGGAGCAACTATCAGACGACAAAAAACCCAAAAGAATCAAACTGATGTTCATGCCCTACCGGGAGGAGGCCCAAGGCAGACTCAGAACACACTGGAGAGAGAATATATCTCAGCTGGCCTGGGAACGCCTCTGTGTTCCCCGAATAAACTGGATAAGGTGGCTGGGGAGGGGGAGGTCTGGATTTTTCTGCTAGGCTGTGCCTGCAGCCCAGCCCCAGATAAGTGGAAGAAAATACAGGAATGGAATTATTAAACAAGAAAAAACCAAAATTAGTAGAGTTTCTATGTAGGAGAAAAAAACAGTTTCTGTATCAGGCTGTAAACATGTTTATTGCAACTGTAAAGTTTTAACATGGGAGTCTATGGGGGCTGACTCACTGCTGGCGCCCCGAGTGGATGTCAGAGGAACTGCAGCTGCGTCTTTTTGCAGCCCTAGAGGCTGTTAGTTTAGGCTCATCCGTGAACCCCAAACCACCACTAAACTAATCAAACGGCCACAGCTTTTATTTATCTGTACTGTGATAACCCTGAATGACCTCGCTCCCACCCCCAGCCCCCCATTAAGGTGTGCAGGTCAGGTGCTGATATTGTCGTGCTCCTTTCAGACTCATTCAGATACATACATGATGGAGCCCGCTCCCTCACCCACAGGCTGCTTACCCCGAACACTCAGCCGGAGCTGCTGCCACATTTCAGTCTGTTTTTCTCTAATAAGTAGCTGTTAGCAGCAGTTGCCATGGGAAACGGTGTACACTGAGCTTGTGTCTGCTGAGGGATGAAGGATGAAGCACAGATGCGATTTGGTAGCTGGAGGCCTCGTGCAGCGTCCGGATCTCCAATTTGATTTGGAGTATTTTAGTGGAATGAGGAGGAGCAGCAATCAAATACAATCAGCCAAATGTGAAACATCGTAGATGGATGCATGGGTTTGTTACAAAACGAGAAAGTCTGCTGTGAGACTCGCCGTGTGGAAACAAATGTGTGCAAAATGTTAACAGGGTGGGGGGAAGCAAAAGTTGCTGATACGATGAAAGTGTGACATTTACACAGCGCAATTCTTGCCCCGTGCTTCATTACAGAGTCATATTCAGCATGCGTGGCCGGCTGTATGTGATACGAATCCATAATGAGGTGCACGGATGTCAGCCCTCCTCTTCCATTTGGATAACCCAGCACGGCTTGAAATAAAATAGAAGCGCCCGGCGCGCCTTCCAAGCGTGTCCTCGAGAAGGGACGAAACACCGAGAAGAGACAAAAGAGAAGAAAGAGAGCGAGGATGGAAAAATGAATTCTAATCAGATGAGATTGGAGAACAGAAGTGGTAATCAGCAACAAAGGCAGCGGCCTCGGTGCACGCAGCATGCTAACACACACACACACACACACACACACACACACACACACAAACACAGACAAGAACTCGCTTATTAACGCTGAATACAATCTGCAGAGTTTACAGCTGGTCCATCCAGAGGAAGCGCGGTGCTTCCAAAAACGAGGAGTAAAATGTGGCCAGAGCTCGTTAGGACCGGGTGGGGTCTTCCTGGCAACAAATTTACCAACCCAGTGGTTCCCAAATGGTTTTTGTACAAAAGCTGTTTTTATGTATAAAACTTCACCATGTTCAATAAAGAATTTGACCTTCATACTGTGAATACTTTCCAGGTCGGAGGCCCTTAGGGGTGGGTCCAGAATTTGTGCTTTTTGAAATCATGCCAGTGTTTCCATCATTTCTGAGCCTCCATAACTTCATAAGTACAGGATTTTAGAAACAGGATACCAGCCTTACCACAAAGATGATCCTAGGATCAAAATGTGGGTCAAAAACCTTTCATGCAGCCTGTTTTGATAGTTTTGATATGACCCCTGAAACTTTACCCAGCATGCACTTGTTCAGCTTTTCTCCAGTGAACTATCAGAAAACAGATCAGACATCCAGAGTACCAACGCTTGTTTCATTTATGCCCAAATTAACAGAGAATGGAAATATTCTGAACTCCTTAGAATAACCCACACGAGGTGGAGGCGTCCTGTGACGGGGTCTCACAGCTGCAGAGCCAATAAGATCTCAGCTGTGAGACGTCGCAGAGCTCGAGCTTCATTCTGGTGACAGTGATGCATGCGTGAGCTAACGAGGGTGAGGTCGGGGTATCTTTGCTTGGACTGCTGCCTCACCATCACGGCCTGGTCAGATATGGGTGGGTAAATGTCTTCTAACTACACCGACAGAAACTACCAGTTACATCTGATACAGCGACTGAAGCACGTTCCTCCATCCACTGGGCGAATTACAGAATTGCATACAACCCAAACAGGCACATCAACGGTTGAATAATCAAATCTGACTGATTACTCTGAAGAGGGATGTCAAAGGTTAAAGTGCAGGACATTCAGGTGGACATGCTGTAGGGGTAAACGGTACGCAGTGTGACTGGGACATTAAACTCTGGAGGATTTCAGCCAAATGTAAACAGGCTGATCTCAGGTGTCTGAGCTAATTGGTTAGCTGCCGCCGGACAGAGGAGGGTCCGCAGATCAAAAGATTCGACTATATCCCCGCCAAAGGGGAGGGCGGGGGCACGGCAGCGTCCCATCGCCTGCTCTCACCGGGAGGGAAAGCCTGGCACCATCTGGAGGGGCGGGTGAGGACTACGCTCGTGTAATCGAACCGGCGCGTCGGCTCACGCTGACGCTGAAGTTTGGAAATGGCCCAGTGATCCACCCCCTTCATTAAGAATGAATCACAGCTTTGTGTTGCAGAGCTGACGGTATTTGTTAGGGATCATTTATTAATGAATCGTGTAGAATTGATCCGTTAATATTTCAACAGATCCATGTCCTCATCACAAATTTAAATTATGAAATCCATCATAGTCTGATTAATTCATAAAGCTTCCAATGGACTGAACTGTAGAAGCTTTTGGGCAGATTAACATCAAAGTTTAGTTTAAAAAGTCGCCTTTCTCCTTGACTGAATCAATATTCTAGTCACATTTTCTCACACAGATCAGAATTTGACTGCTGAAGCTGCAGTTTAAACATGTTATGTTATCGCTGGGTTCAGTGTGAAATCACAGGTGAAGGAATGCAGGCACAGAAGCATCATAGACTCACACAGGCGCTGCAGAGCGTTTCCGGGTCTTTCAGCACATTGTTTTGGTTGTTTGCTCGGTTTTTAAAATGGAACAGCAGGTAACTTTTCTCAGACGCTGGCGGAGACTAAAACCTAATCTGCATCCACATCTGTCTAATCTCCATGCACGATGCTGACTGCACGTAAACAATCAGCTGTCAGATCTTTGGTTTGGTGAATTCCCCACACACATCGCGGCTTCACTAACGGCTCCAGAGCGCCGGCACCGAGGTAGCAAGCGTCCATCGTTGCCAGCCCTCGATCCCCTCTCCCACATACTGAGACAGGGTCCCGCATTTTGATTTGCTCTAGTTCGAAAACATCTCACAAGAAACGTTTGGTACGATCAGAGATCTGCTGAACTGTGGATGCATCAACATGCAGAACGGCAGCTGGAATGAGTCACATGATTGATGCTGATTCTCATTTAACCTGCGTAACCTTTAATTATGCGTATTCATCAGTGCGGCGACACGATTGGCCACGGTGCTCCCCAGCCTGTTGATGTGGGAAGTAATTAGACTTCGCAGGCCACGCGTGACCCAGTCAGGAGCTGAACTCTATGTATTTTACATATATGTGAAACAATGTCGCCCCTTTTTTGTATTATTGTAAAGTTATTGTGCATTCTGAAAATGTTCAGTCATTTGAGCACCAACATGTCTGGATCACAGCGGCTCTGTGAAAGCACAAAACACTCAGATGTTTCTGGAACAGAGTTTTTAATGTGTTTATGATGAAAACAGCGTAACACCTGTAAGGAGTGATGACATCACTGTCATTTTGATTTCTGCAGCGTTCCCTTTGCAAAGCCATAAAGTGGGCGTGGTTAGTTCTGGTCTTCAGGCCACACGTTTCACACCCGGTCCTACAGAGTCCCGCTCAGCATCTGCTTCTGTGGGTCTGAACACTAAAATGTGTCTAAATCCACATTTTAGTGTCTTAATGGGCTCCTGGGGCAGATTAATGAGCCGACTGTCATTCTGAAACACTGAAGCTCAGTAAGGGTGCTTTGAAGCTCATCATGTGGGCAGAAACTGAGCCAGCTGTGCTGACAGGTTTCTGTTTGCCATCACGTTCACGTCACATCTTTATAATGTGATGTTTTGGCTTGTTTTGCTTCACCCGAGTGGCCAAAAATCATTTACTGCCGCTTTAAATGCCACAACTTTCCCTCACATGGATGTTTTTCAGCTCCTGGAAGCCCACTGTGTAAACTGTGATTTCCTGATTATGAAAGCATGAGTCATGCTCTTCACCCACAGAATACCAACAATGTGTCACTCCCAAACCAAAAACCCCCTTCAGGCCTCAACAAAAGCCTTGAGCCCGCTCACTCACGACTTCCACATTAACCATGCAGAGAAATAACTCGCACCAATGTTTGAAAAAGTGATAATATCACTCAGAACGTTGTTCTCAGCTAGAGTAGGAGGCTGTCCCATGAGCTATGAGCAGTTCGATAACCGCATGCTGAGAATCCATCTCCAGTGAGCTGGCTTCACACTCTCTGGGCTTCGGGAGGCTTTTAGCTCTATAAAGTGTGTTACGACTCCGGCTCTTCCTGCAATAACAGTGAGGCGCTGCTATGAATTTATACAGCTCTGTGGAGGAACATTTTACCTTTGTCCTCCAAATCTGTTAAAAGCCCCACAAGAATATCAATTAGATTCACAATGTGCAGCTTCTAAGAGCTGACGGCGCTGTTCGTGGCATCCGTCACACCTCCATATTCGTGTCTTCTTCACGATTTTAATTATTTCCTGCTCTTTGCTATTAGCTCAAAACGAGCTGATTTGATCATCTGCCAGATGTTTCTCCGAGCTCAGCAGCAGGAAACCGCTTACACTCCTCATGCAGATCGCCTCACAAACGCTGCTGTTCGAAGGCTTCATAACTGTGTGTGCAAGCCAATTATTTGTTCTATTATCGAGGTGAACTTGGCTGCAAAAACTGCTGTCTCCTTTGGTTTTTAGAGGAAGAATAAATCCTTCCGGTCCAAAACTGGTTACACGTGGTGGTGTCTGAGGATCATTACCAAACTGCTCTTATGCGGCTGGGCGCAGTCGGAGCAGACGTGTCACCTGCTGGCTTTGTACTGGACCTCATTTCCATGAAGCTTTGGAGGGAGTTTTACCCTTTGTGACGGCTGTCGCTGTCTTTCTCCTGCTTGTACAGTAGCATCTAAACACGCAGAGCCTTCAGCTTTCAGGCCCCTCTTCTGTGGAACCAGCTCCCAGCTTGGATTCAGGAGACAGACACCCTCTCTGTTTTTAAGATTAGACTTAAAACTTTCCTTTTTGATCAAGCTTATGAGGGGAAAACAAAACCAAGCCTCAACCCTGGATGGGTCTCCGGTGTTAACACATATGCGGTCACCCCATCTTGTTGCCGGACTCCGTCTCCTGAAGTAATTGGCTGAAGCAGCACTTGATGAGCGCTTACTGTTGAGTCCATGCAGAGTCAATAGAGCAGCGGGCGACTCTCAGAGGTCCTGTTTTCTCTCAGATTAAAGCATTTGCTGTGCGGTGAAAGGCAGTCCTATTTCAGGCTCTGCTCAAACACGGCACTGACAGGCCTGCCGTCTGCCCGCTTTGTTGAGTCTCTGCGGCGACCTCCACGGCTTCTTAAACGCGCACACACATTAAGGGAGGTGCTCTTGCAGCGCCATTCAAACGACAACAATACCGTGGGTGCAAATCGCCATATACGGCCTTCGTCTTCGACAGCGAGACTTGACGAGGCTTATTTAGATAATGTTGCTTCAGGGACTCTGCTGACATTGGCCTCCTTCGCCACACACACAGGCGGCGTTTTCACGGCGCAAATCGTTGTGACCGGCAGACTCTGGATCATTAATTTTCTCCATCAAACCTGCTTCCTAGAAGCTGGAATGCCCATCCACCAGATGGAGACCTTTTTAATTTTCAACAGGTTGCTGTTTGCCTTCGACATGAATCTGTCAAGTGTCTTTGCATCACTGGCTGCGTATATCTTACATCAGGGCATATGCAGCAAGAGGACAAGAGTTTGTGACCCTGGCAGAGCTGCTGAAGAATGTGGAGCAACTGTGTGGTGATGGCTGAAGAAGAAAATGGAAAGCAGACCATCATTCTTCTGAACTATTCGCACGCCTCTCCTTTTTAAAACAGGCCATCAGTGGTGTTTAAATGATACATCTGTTTAAATGGTACATTTGTTTATTGCTGCTCTAAAATATCATTCACTGATTCTGTTTCCACTCAGCTTTCTCACTCACTTTACGTATTCAGCGTCTTTGCTGGCTAAAAGGGGCAATTTAGCTCCCAACGTATCCTCCGCTCACTCGGCACCATTTGCTTCAGTGAACAGCTTTTACCTGCAGAGACGCTTTGAATGCAACAGCTATGAAAAACTGCAGGTCGCATAGTTTCACATACACAACCCGAGTTTAGGGAATGTGATGAAATCATTTCGCTGGACCTGGCTGCACATTCACGAGGAGCGGTACGTGACGATGGATCGGTCTGAGCATCTCTCGTCTCTTTTAGCACGCTGCAGTTCTTGGTATCTTTTTTCTTTCTCGACCAGGCCCCCGGAAACTCTTCAGCAGCCATTCTCGGCCTCTCCAGCTTTTTTCAGCATCATTCATCTGTAGCACATTTTGATGCTGACTTGTTAAAATCTCGTGTTTTCCCACACCCGTGTGTTTCTCGGTTCCTTCGTTATAAAGTGGATGACTGGCTCTTTCCTAATCCTAGGAAGACAGAACAACTGTCATCTTTGGCATTCTGGAATTCGTCCATATATTTCTACTCAGGACTCTTTAAGGATCATTTCTCTTCTTTATAGCATCTGTGATTTCAAACCGTCCACTTTGTGTTTAAACCCACCGCCTCTCCATAAAGGCGTCACCATTAGCTGTGTGAATATGCAGCTCATGTATAACCAAAGACCAGATGTGAATTAGTCTCTCTGACATAAACAACAGCTGGTTTGGTTTTGTTCGGTTATTATCCGTTTTATCTGAATTTGGTTTGATACGTTTTCTACTTTCCCTGTTTGTTTCTCTCCAGGAGGAGTTTCACGATGTTCTCCCATGATTATCCGTTGACATTTACACGCTTTGTGTTCTTATTGTTTGTCTGAAGTTAAGCCCGTCTTACCGCCATTAATTAGACCTCAACCTGCCGCGCTCTCTCTCAGTTAAGCCCCCGGCTTACTGCACGTTTCCAACAAGCCTGATGGATTCCTGATGCCAATTCATTTATCGTGCCTTCTTCAAAGATCCTTCGTGACATTTGCGGTGATATATTCTAATCTTGCGGTTCATGAATGAGCCTCCCCATCCCTCGTCAATGATGAGAACACAGTACTGTTGCCATTCAAGCATGGCTGGTGGTGTTTGGTAAGTTCCACTGGGTCCTGCTGAACGCTACAAGGGATTAAACTTTAACCTTGTAACATCCACTGTCGAAGTATGTAGAATTAGGGTGGTGCTTTTTTTAAGCTAAATAGGCAAATATTCAGAAGGTAGAAAGTGTTTCCTTTCAAATGACCTCTCAGACACTTTGGTGCTCCATTCAGGTGGTTCCAAACAAGCAGAAATCTAGAACAAAGGCTTGATGTTAGCACAGGGTGGACTGTTTTAATTTACTGCACCGATTTTAAATTGAGATAGTTCTGACGAACTCTGAATCGAGATAGTTCTGCATGCAGGAAGTGCCCCAAGCAAACCCCCCTCATTAAACAGGAAGGGTCAAAATACAGGAAATGATTCATCTGGCTTCTTAACCAGGTTTCTTCTTCTTCCTGCTACATGCCTATAAGCACATTTCATTCAGCACTCTATATAGATGGATCACAAATTTCAGTGGTTATCTCATTCTACCTGATTTTACTGACCTATTTGTTTATTCCATACAACTGCCTTATTTCCCTCTAATCTCCCGGAGAGATCAGAGGTAAGGAGAAACCAGCTCCGCATCACTGCAAAGATCAGTGGGAGAAAATGCTTCGCTCCTCTCTTGGTTCCTTTATCGTGAAATGTCCAGATTATAAATGTCTGAAGTCTCCTTCCTAAACTGGATTTGATGAAAGTTTGGGTGAAAACATTGGATACTGATATTCTTATTTTATCTGACACTCTGCACACAGAATCCATTACAGACACACACACAGTGACTCTGGGTTACAAGAGAAGGTGCTGCTGCCATTTACGTAACAAACGAGGTCCACGCTGCTGTCCAGCCATCAGGATCTGTTGGTAAAGATTTGGAATTTTTTACTTTCAAGACTTCAACTTTTCAAAGACCACTTTATCACCATTGTAGGCTGTCACAGACACCCCCGCCCCCAGCAAGCAGTCAGACTTTAATATCACCGTGTGACAAAATATCTACCTGAGATTTTAATGAAATTCTCCTGGCTGGAGATTTTAACTTGGCCTGGTTGTCTTCTCTCTTTTGATCTTACACAGGCCAACTTGTCTAAATCTGTCTAAACTCCCAGAAAAATCCTCACCTATTCTGCTATTTTTAACCAACACTCCACATAAATATTGGTGTTTTTGCAAACGATATCAGTGTTGTAGCCGCTGTCAGACAATCAAAGCGCCCAAAATCAAGGATTTAAGACTACAAATAGTTTCTAAACAAGATTTTAAACATTTCTGTGAGCAAGCTTGATTTATGGCTCTGTGACTGGAATAGAATCCACCTCATTACTGATGTAGAACTAATGTGGAAATATTTTTATGATGCTTTTATCAAAATTACAGATAAACATGCCACCTTCCACTAATTTAGAGGAAAGGGCTAAACAATCCATTTTTTCCCCTCAAAGAAAGGGATGTTGCCTGGACTCTGGCCAAAAAAAAAAACTAAATCTGAGGCAGACCAGCTAATTTTTTTTATACAGCTCAGAAATTGATCAGCCTCTTTAATAAATTAAAATGGCCAAATCAGAGTTCTACCTCTCAAAAACTACTGAACACCTTAATGAGCCCATGAAAACTTGATAAATAATAAAATCTTCTTGGGGGATGTAACCACAAATTCAATGCCAGCTCTTACTGTAAAAGACTTTTACTGAAAATCTGACATTCTCAACTTTTTGTTTCTTCAGGGTCTTTATTTGAAGATTTACATCTAGAATTAAATCAGTTTAATGAACAGGAGGCTCTGTGTAACCACTCAAACTCAATCCGTGGATCAACCTTTCAGCATTTCTCCTCTGAATGTCATGCAGCTCTACAAGGCCTTAAAACTGTTAAATAAATCTGCCGGTCTGGCTCAACTTGATCCTTATTTTCTTAAGGTGGCTTCAGATTTGACAGCAGAACCACTAACTTCTATTTTTAATACCTACTGAACCATATTTAAACTGTGTTTTAGCAAAAGTTCTTTAAAACAAAAGAACTTTTGGACAGATTCCATTCATTCCCAACATCAGTCAGGTTTTAGAAAACACCACAGCACAATAACTGGTTCTATTAAAGTGGCGAATGACATCATTGATGCAACGGACTGGAAAAAACCCTGAGCTGTTCTTTTTCTTTATTTGCTGAAGGCTTTTGACACAGCAGCTACCGTGGATAACAGACTACACAACATTGGCTTATCCTGGTTTTCCAGTTACATGTCAGCTAGAACACAGTACGGGTCTTCTTCCTCTTTTCTCTCAGAATCCAGTGGAGTTCCACAGGGCTCCATATTAGGACCACTGTTCTTCTTCTCTATATAAATAACCTTTGCGATAATTTATAAAACGTTGCAGTCCATTTTTATGCAGATGACACAGTTATGTATTATTATTTACGTCCTTCAGTAATACAAACCCTCCCATTTCAGCAGTCTGCCGTTGATGTTGTTCAGTCCCATTTGACTCAACTTAAGCTGGTCTTTAATGCACTCAAATCCAAGTTCATGATATCCTCCAATGGCATTATCTAAACTTTGTTGTCTAAACTTCCCAAGATCAAAACTGCTTAAGAAGCTAAAATGGAAATGGTCACAGCTCATATGTATAGAGGTATTAGGGGATGTTCCTGGTGACTAATATCTTAGTCGTCTAGTTGTGCGCATCCCTAGTACGTATGCACTTTTATCAAAATTTGTCATTTAAAACTCACATTGAAAGGCTTGTGTCCAAGCCCAAACATTTGATTTCTGCAATGTTGTTACCTTTATTGGATTATGGTGATGGTCTGCTTATTATAAATGCACCCGACCAACACCTAAAGAGGCTGGATACCATATACCACTGTGCTTTATGTTTTGTTACTGCTGTGGAAATCGTGCGCATCACTGTTCTCTGTATGTTGCTGCTAACGTGCCTGTCTCTGTATGTCCACAGGCTTTCCCATTGGTTGGCTTTTAACACATAAATCTGTTTGGGCTGGTTATTTTGTATCTGTGTGGATATAGATGTTAAAAACCACGATGTTTGTCCCTGGAGTCAGAACAGAATTAGAAAAATATGCTGCCCACTTTTTCCTAGAACAATCGACAGACGCACCTGAAACTGTCAGAACTGGTTACGTAGGAGGAGTTTAAGTCCATTTAAAGAAGTGAGAAAATAGCTCTCTTGATCAATGTGACAGCTTTTGATGTTGCTCTGGTAATGATCTGTTACTGCATATGTTTCGGATGTTTGTGTCAACCTGCCTGCACTGAATGTCAGTTGCATTTTATTTCTTATGTTACATTTGTTGTACTTTCTGCTGCCCTCTTGGTCAGGCCACTCTTGAAAAATAGATTTTTAAACTCAATGAGACTTGAATAAATAAAGAATATATGTGTCTAAACCTCACTGCCTCGCGCTGCTTTCTGCACTCACAGATAAGCACTCAGTATCAGTGTTTAAACCTAACCTGCAGTTGAAATGAAAGCCGACCCAGTACTTTAAACTAAGCCTAAGCACTCATTTTGTGCACCTAACCCTAACCACCTTTGGTTGCAGCACCCATCATATCTTTAATCAGGTCCTCCAGTCTCGGCAGAGTGGCATTCAGAGCTGATTATTTACATTTCCTAACCTTCGATGGGTCGCTCTAGTGGATGCTCAGAGTTTGTTTAGGACATAGTCCCAAGCTGATCCAGTCAGAAAGATCTGTTTTTTGTTAGACTTCCCTACTGTGTAAAGTTTGGCGCTTGAACACACCAAACAAAAATATTCAGAGGGTATTATTCATGTTTTAATAATAAATTCTGTTTCCAATCAGCCAGGCCCTCACCTGCCATGCAGCAGCCTCGGATGAAATGATGGGATATAAACTGGAAGACGCTCGCTGAGAATCAGCACTGTCGCTTCACCGACTCTCATCCAGAAGCGACTCCTTCAGGCTGAGCTCTATTGTTCTCCCCTTACCCTTGTGCTTAATTGGATGCCTTTGATACAGTATGAACAGAGAGGGACCCAGTTGGTGTGGATCCTCTAATGCACCCTCCAGTGGCTCTCACATTGATCCCTTTTTTCTGTGAAGGCTGCACATGAGCTCAGCGTGGGCTATCATAAAAGACAACACAGCACAAGTGGAAAGCTATTTCGAGAGAAAATGGCTGTTTTACTTCTTTACGGGCTGCCGAGCACCTGAAAGGCTTGCATGCTAATGTTATGCTAATTGCAAGCCAAACAGATCAGTGACATTTGTTGAGCAGTTAAACAGGAGCCGTGCTGGGGGGTGTTTGCATTCTGCACTAACCCTGTGCGCTTACGATATGTTTAACCTGCTGCAGTGACATCTACAACTGTCCGAGATGCCGCTCGGGAGGAAAATGAATTACAAGTTTGAATCCCTGAGTCATCTGCAGCCTGTGAAGGAGCGAGCTGACGGTGTTGTATTTGTTTTTCATCAGTGACTGTTTGGCTTGGCAGCAGCTTTCTACGGGTGGAGTGGGGTGGGTGTGCAGGTGGGTGGGTGTGGGGGGAGACATTGTGATTTTGTTGTTTGAGCCAACAGACCCCGGTTCCTCAGCACACTGTGATTGTAGCTTGTAGCTCCTCCCGGGGAAAACGTGCCAAGTGCTTGTCCATTTATAACAGGTGCTGCACCCTCCCAAGAACAACCCCACCCTCCCACCACCACCACCACCTCCTCTTCTTCCTGTGAGCAGCAGTGGGGAAACAGCACAGGCTGAGAGTGTTGCTGATATTTCCTGAAATTGCCTGAAAGCATTTTTGGTCAGGAGCTGGCAGAGGAAGACTTGGACAGGCTGAAAGGAGCCGAAGATGTACGGGATACAGAAAGCTCTTGAACTCTTTAATTATTCAAAGTATGCACACAACATTTTTGGAAAAACACGCAAACTTTTAACAGCTGAGAACGAGCTGAGATAAGAATGTCTATATGTTAAAGGTACTGGCATCACTCAGCTGCCCGCAAGGTGTCCTGTGGCTGCAGAGCCCCTGCAAGCTCACCAGTTTTCAGCATGCAGGGTAGACGCTGTGATGGGGCCTGAGCTGAAACTGAATCCCAAAACAAATCAGTGAGTGGGAAAGTGTGAAACCAAGCTCAGAATGCAAAATAGGTTTCTGTGCTGATAAACCTGTAACTGCATTTGTTCCTGTGCAGTGGTGTGTCTCCAATGCTCTGACAACACAAGTGAAACTGAGATGATCATATTGGACAGCAGGCTGAGCTTATACAGAGGTATGAAAGCCACAAATGAGCATGTCTGCACTGGAAGAATGCTAGCTGTTGGCATTGTTAGCGAGCTCGATACAATTACAGCCTGTTGCACTGTGTTCATCCTTGTCCCAATCAACACACTGTGTTTACATGGACATCAGTATCAAGTGAACCAGTCACAGTTGTTGTGTCCTGTGTCTCCTCCAGGGAGGACCTGCAGGGCTGGGAAAAAAAAAAGCCAGAAACTGTATTTCCAGGAGGCTCCAGCAGTGAGTCCGTCCCCACAGACGCACAAAAGCTCCAACTTTTTTTTTACAGTCTGCTACAAAAACTGCTTAGGTCTCGATCTCCACTGTTTGGGGGGGGGGTGTGGGGGGTGAGTTTTTATACACCTCATCCATGTGGAGACAGAGAACGTCACCGCTTCGACCTGTGGGCGTCCTGACACCGGCAGCTGTAGCTGCCAGCTCTCTATGAAGGCTCACTTCTGCTAGTCCGAGCTACTGACGTGGACCTCTCAACTGAATAAGGCCATTAAAAAGCCTTCACAGAATAACAAAGCCACCTGATCCCATCACCGTAGGGGGTTCGGGTTTTTTTTTCCACAGAGCGTATAGAAGAGATGGATGCAGCCACTGTGACACCAGCCACTGGTTTGTGAAGCCCAAAATGAAGCTCCTACTTCTGCATTCTGGAAAATGTCATGTTATTTCTGTGGAACCAGAAGTGAAAAGGGTAACAAACCTGGCAGCCTCGGTGTGATGAGATTAGTCGATTAAGCCCTGCTGCTCCAAAAACCTGTGAACAATGGGCCACACACACCTGTGTTTAAGCACCTGACCCTGCTCTGAGTCACATGGAGACCTTCTTCAAGAAAAGCTTCACGTTTGTACCCACAAACTTAGAAAGGGCTGCGTTTCACATTACACTTGGTGAACAGGCGACTGCATTTAGTTTGAGAGTACGAAGACACGGAGCTCACACTTGCACAATCTTACCATCTCGTGGCACTCCATTACTGCTCCTGAGCTCCTGCCTTCCCTGTGAATACTGGTTCATGGTAAAAATGGAGCAATCCTCTGGAGGTGAAGAAAGCCTGACACGGTGTGATTGCCAAATGACAAACTTTTGATGGCTCAGAGAAAAATGAAATTACCTCACTGACATCTTGAGAGATTACTATTTCCGTCTTCCACACACACACTCATGCAGACCCTCGTTCCCCGCCCGCCCTCTGCGCCTGTCGCATCACACATGGACACGGAGGAAGAGCCACAAGGAAATAAATAGAAAATATTGAAGTAAAATCAGAATCAGAACGCAGGCGCACCCCGATTCCACCCCTGAGCCCCGCTCAGTGCCAAAGAAATGGATGCCAAGACATTAATTTTCATGATGTCAGGAACCTGGGGGGACGGGGAGGGGAGAGGAAGGCAAGTCATCAGCGGTGGCTGATTACGAGTGTTTGTGTGTTTCCGGCTCACTTCACCGCCTCGCCAAGATATCATCGCCTCAGACTGCCCGAGAGGTTGTTCAACGCTCCCATTTTAACCCAGCAAACAGCAGAAGACGCAAACCAGTCTATACTGGAACAAAATGGCAGAGTCTGTTCACAGGTTAGAACAAAAGGCACTCACTTCACTTCAGTTCTATTTATATAGCACCAAATCATAAGAAGCAGGTGCTTCACATTGTAAGGTAAAGACCCTGCTGTGTCTTTAAACCTTACACGGTGTGTTTGACACAAACTGCTCATTTCCAGCTCCATATTTTATTCTTGGGCTCTGCTAGAGCAGCTTTGCATGGGTCACAGTTAAAAACAACCCTTCTTTATCTTATACCAGGCCCCACAGCAGATTCAGTTTTAGCTCCTCCCACTTTAAGCCAACTTTCTTCTGATTAGTCGGTCTCAAAAGCAGACAGTCGGAACACCAGGTGGGTGGGGTTTCTTTGTCTGAGATGACCATATTAGGGATAGCCCTTCACTGTGACATCATACAGATCCAAGATTAGAAAAAACTCTGAACGTGGGTGTCTTTAAAACAGGGATCACTTGTACATACACTGACATCATTTTTTTGAAACTTTGTACAAGTTTAATATGAAGATCAGCCACCGGAACAGGAGACATGTGACAGGAAATGAAGACAAACAGATCCGGCTGCCTTTAAGTGACACAGGGGAGCGAATGCTGACACACTGCTTCAGTTTTTCCCTGTTTGGGGTGTTTATAGCTGCACTTATTCTGTTCAGCTTCAGCATAAACAAGTTATTGTTGCTGCTGCTAAAAGTGTAAAGCATTACTGTAGTTTACAGGCTAATGTTCCCCCGCAGTCACACATTCTGTATGTAGCTGTACAGAGGAGCTGTTTTATAAGCCAAGATAAATTTAGTGCGTGCTGAATCATGCCCAGTGATGGTAAAAGTAGATTTTTTTTAATACCCTACTTTAACTGCCTCTGACTCAGTGGGACTCGGGACAATGCTGATGCAGGTTTTACGGTTTCTTTGTGTTGAGATTATATTAACAGACTGCTCCCCGGGGACAGAATATACTTTCTGCTAAAATAAAAAGAAAAAAATTCAATTTGAAAAGCAACAGCAGGATGTTAGGAGAGAACACCTCCATGTCGAATCATCAGTGTTAAAGAGCTACTGAATCCTGGACGAAGGGTTTATGGAGGTATGGAGGTGTATCAAAAACTGCATCCAGAATGCAGCCACGCTGGCAAAGGTTCTCCTTTCTGCCTTCCCGACGTGAGCGGCTGGTTGTAAGCATGCCTATACCCAGCTGACATAAAAGCAACATCAGCTTAGGATCTACATAGACTTAGAATCTAATGGCTAAAACTGTATTTCTACTGTCACACAAAAGGAATCACTGGATATCAAATGTCCTTTCATATGCGCTCACATGTTCCGAGCAGCCACAATTCCCACGTGCCGATAGGAGCCTTTAAAATGTACCCACAATGCACCTGACACAGATCAAGCATCCAGGGTACCGGTGCTTGTTTCAGACATTTGGTGTCGAGTTTCCTCCTCGTTGGTGTAAAAGTGACTGGGATGCAGTTTATATATAAGCATATTAAGTGTGTAGAATAATGGTAAAAAAAAAAAAAAACTTTGTATAATAACTTTATTCAATGAAGCCAGGCAATCTGACTTTATATGGAATGACCAACCTGCCTGTGGGCTAATTACATGTTATTTAAATGCATTTCACCAAATCCTTCTGAACAACATTTTTATGCAGACTGGCTCAAAGATTCAGGATCACACCACGAACCTCATCGTCCAGTTCCCACCCAGCGTTTGTTCTGTGGCATTTCCACCATCACGGTCCAGTTCCTCATACTGTCCCATACGATGAGTAACACGAACCCTTCATCGTTTAGTTTTTACATGCACAGGATATTGCAGAGTTTGGGTCATTTCATGCAGTAAAATTTATAATCTGAAAATATTTCTCAGGTTCACGCTGCAAAAAGGGAAACGCTGTGCGGCGGTCCCGCTCACTGCTGCAGGCAGGTACCCGTGTACTGGGAGTGAAAAAGTGAAAAATATATCCTCTTTTGGGTTCAGCAGGTACAGAAATGATTTGATTTCAGGGGCATGAAACATCTGCATCTCAACCATGCCTGAACACAGACCTCAACTTAATGTATTCAGTGTCCAGTGATCTGGGAAAGCGAGGCGCTCCAAACTCAGAATATTGAGCGGTTTCACACCAAAGGCTAGTCAAATAGAAAGAGTGCACAGAGTGATTTTTCTCGCCTCCCTCTCTCCCTGGCCTGTTGAATGACAGTGTGACAAAGCAGTTCTGTGTGTTTGTCTGAGGAGGGACGGGGAAGTCAGGGCCGTGACAAGTGCCTGCTTGGCTGGGGGAGGATGACAAAGGCAGTGACAGCAACACTGGCGGACTGTGAGACGCGGTGCGATGTGCAAAAATGAAGCATTATTCCTCCTAGTTTTCGGTTTCCCCCCTGCAGCCGGGAGTCAGGTATGAGAATTTGATATGAAGCCAGTGATGGTCAGACGGCCGTCGGAGAATCTACTTTTGGTAAGTCTGGATTTAAATCTTGTTGAGGGCAGAGAAATGAATGGATGAGCCATTTCTTGCCTAATTGCTCTGCTGATTAAAAAGCTTTTTAACAGGATCATCTGGGGTGGCATTACAGCCAAAGTGAAGTGCCTCTGGGCCGGCTTTAATAAATGTTAGCTTGTCACGGCCACTAAGAGTGATAAAGATACGAAATTACCCTTCGCCTCCGTCTCTGCTATCTCCTATACCTCCACCCCTCCAGCCTGCACCACCACCACCTGCTGCCTGGGCTGCTGCACCTCCAAAGTACTGCTGCATCTCAAAAAAATAGCCTGAAAAAAAGGTTTTTGCAATTTAATTTAAAAAAAGGTAAACTTTGTAGCCTTTTTTTGTTTTAATGTTGGGGATTATGGTTGATAACGCATAAAAATCAGGTTTAAGCAAATTGCTATTCAAACTGTATAAACAGCGTGCACCTCCTGATCTAGCTCAGTACGCACAGCTATAATCACTGGAAAGGATGCTGATGTGACAGTCGTCCAGATGACGATCACAGACACACCTCACATGGAGGGTCGGTGCTTTTCCAGCAGGACGTACTCCTGCCCACAGCCAAAGCTACCGACAACTGCTTTACTGACCAAAAGCCATCTGGATGATGAGCTGAGGGCCTCCAGCAAGTAACCCGAGCTTCACCTCAGCGGAGACGCGAGCCGATCGCCTCCACACTACACCACACCACACCGATGCAGTAATTAGTGCTAAAGGAGCTCCAACCAACCAATCTCTCTTTTTCCAATCTTAGGAAATATTTTAATAACCTGAAATAAAAACAAAGAGCAGCTTCAAATAGTGGACTTTACATATAATTAATATAGAACATATTAAAATGTACTTGTTGAATTAAAAGAGGAAAAAGGTAAAGTGTTACACTTCACAAACAAGAACCACCTGATGGGAGTTTCATGCCAACCTAACTCCAGGTATCACGACTGTGTTGAACTGCTGCTGTTGGCAGTGTAAGTCTGTGTGCGTGCAGTCATCACAAAGCAAAAGCAAGAGGCCGTAGATCTGTGATGTCTGTGTTTATGCCGTTTCACCTCCGTCTCAAATGTCTAAAACCATCGATGTCTCCTGCAGGACAGTAAGAAGCAGCAGTGGGATATTCAGAAGCTGCTGCTTTGGCTTTTGTGTTCATTTACAATCACACATGCAGGTGTTGCTGCTTCGGTGGTGTCGACCCAAAGGCCTTCGTCAGAGATAAACACGGCGGGGAGCGATTCGGCGCTGTCGTCTTGTCCATTCCCCGGCTTTTTTAAGTCGTTTCCCTTTTCACATCTTGGCAAAGAGCATGTCGATGTTTCAGCTCTGCATAAAGGGCTCCTGCATGGAGGAGGCCTGGACTTTACTCAGACAAAGGCCAGGGTTGTCTGGGAAAGTCGGCGCCCGTATTCCTCACCTGCACCACAAAGCTGCAGCAGCGCTCAGCACAAAGAGGCGACCGCCCCTCCCCTGTCAGGAGAGTGATACAGGGGCAATAAAATCAGCAGGAAGCTCTGAGATTATCTGAACAAACAACAATGAAATAAAAAAAAATTTTAAAAAACGCTGCCCCGCTTGAAGCTTTCAGGTTGACTTTTCTTTTTCCCGTATTTTTCAGCGTGCCAAAGTGTTTCTCAGATTGGTCGGAGTCGTGAATACATTGGAGAAGTTTCCAAGATGAAAACAATCACCTAGTGTGTGCTGTTGCCATGGTGTTTATAGTCCTGCAGAAATCTGCCTTGGTTTGTTTATTCTTCCATAATTACTCTTCTGCTGCATATCCAACCTCCCTGAGAAGATTTCTCCTCCTATTTTTTTAATAAATAACGATCAGAGACATATGAGACTGGCTTACTGAAATGTCAAATATAGAACTTATTTCCATGCTGGTATACGGTGACTCGTAGCAATAAGGGGTCAAAAGATGTGATTATTATTACTATATTACCCTTTTTTTCATATTTCACCTACAGCTCATGAGATGAACTTTCCCAAGGTACGAGGATCTTTTGGAGGGAGCTTTCGCCCACGGCGCCAAAGAAACGTTTCACACCTAATTATTTTAGCCCCTCTGAACTTTGGGGGCGGGGCTTCCTACAGCACCGGCTGCATTTTATGCTCCATGTTACTTGTTGCTGCAGTGAGTCTGTGTTTGAAAAAGGAGGACGACGCAACCATTTCAATACAATAATACAATAATAGCAGAGTCCAAAGGCAGTTAGAGAGAGAGAGAACCCCGGTGATCAGCACTTGGTGACAGCGGGGAGAAAGAACTCCCCACTGTCGCCAAGGAACAGGAAGAACCTCCAAGAGAAGCAGGCAGGGCAGCCATCTGCTTCAAGTGGTCTGGGGGGGTAATAAAGATAAGTAATTCCACTTCCTGTGACTCATCTCTTCTGAACAGGAAAGCAAATGTAAGCCGACTGCAGGCTTCACGTCTGACGGCCTGTTTACGTTGTCAACAATTAAAATCACACTCCTCTGCCAAGCCACTCATAGCCTCATAAACCCAACTGTAACATGATTAGTGAATGACATCGAATTCATCCTCACCCTGTGCAGACCCCCCCCCCGCCCCATCACTCCTGCTGAGTGAAACAATAAGAGCGGCTCCATATTTTAATGCAGCTACACGGGGAGTGAGAGAGAGCTAATCTGCAGAGAGCTAATCCGTCCTGCTTCTGTGGAAAATGATGCGGGGCGTAACTCACTCCGATGGCGTCTCGCCTCCCTCAGATTGACTAATGGCTTTTTCCTTGAATGCCGAATCAAAGCAAACAAACTGAGGCTGGAACCGAACCCGAGCTGGCCCTCTGCCAGCCACGCCGGAGCCGACTTCGCTGCGTTCTCGGGTTGATTTGTTGTTATTGTGGAATATTTCATCCACGATTGTTGACTCGGCAGATAAAGACGAACGCACGCAGAGCTGATGGTGAGGTTTCGCTGGCTGAAAACAACCACGTGGGCGAGGAGTGATGAACAGCAGATGTGAGCTAGGACTCCATTGCCGATGTCAATTCATGTTCATCCAAAAAGTATGTAATTATCCTCTCTGCTATCTGCGCACCATTATGATAATTGTATTTGTGCGTCTTCCTGCTGTAATAACTTGGCACAGGTGCAGCGGTGATTAACGGGGAGCAGCTTCAGGCGGCTGTGCAGAGGACGGCGTTACGTGAGCCTGGGGGTTGGGACACTTCACAACAATTATGAGGTCCTTAATACAGCACAGAAAGTAATAAATGTTGAAATAAATGTGGTGGGATTATTGCAGCCAATCAAAAAGAACAACGGTCAATCACAAAGTCGGGTTCTCGGGACTTTCTCCTGGGGCAGCTGAACTGAAAAGTCTGTCACAAATGGGCTGGAGGTTGATTTAATCAGGATTTAATTTTAAGTTCGAGTTGAAGTGGTCACTCCAGCTATAATAACATATTACTGCCTGATTTATTATTTCTCAGGACCAGAACCTGAAGAGGCAAAAACCATCAGAGAAGCTAATGAAGAGCAATCTGCGCACACACACACACACACACACACACACACAAATATAGGGATTATTATTGCTGCCACTAAGTCAAACTTGTTCCCGGTGGGTGGTGGACTCCTTCAGGTTAGCCTTAGCCTAAATTCAATGTAGCCATGGGGGGGGCTCAGCATCAGGATCTTCAGGCTTCAGTGAAAGGACCTCCAGCTCATGATGAAGCAGTCTTCAGCTAAGTTTTAGCTGGGATGAGAGCACCTAAATCTAATTAGCACCCCCAAGTGTGAGGTCATGGTTTTTACCAGAAAAAAAAAAAATCGGGACTGCCCACTCCAGGTTGGGCATGAGTTGCTGTCCCTGGAGGGTCTTCACGATGACCCGGAGGAGAGTGAAGAGGGAGCCTGATATACAGATTGGTGCAGCATCTGCAGTGATGTGCTGTCCTGGTCTGCTGTGGTGAAGAACCTCAAGCATGAAGGTGAAGCTTTCGATTTACTGGTCCCTCCCCAGTGACTACAACAATGATACTGAGGAAACAAGCAGCAGAAATAACTTCAGAGCGGCACGAGAAGCTCAGACATCCAGGAGGAGTTCATAAACGGCATTCCCGTTAACTTGGAAACGGGATGTTGGAGCTGGGAGTGACATCACAACCAAGCAGTAAAGCTGGAGCAAGGATTCCTATGAAGGCAGAGGCATTCATGAATCACTGGCAGTGCAGTGCCTGTTTATTTGCACTGCTGCAGAAAGTTAGAGCATCACACACAGAGCCTGGTCAGTGCTCTGTGTGTGGCTTACAGAGCAACTCACAAATATACAACAGTGGTACTACAGAGTCCAAGTTTTACATGTTATGTGCACTGCCGCCATCTTGGATGTTGGAGCTGGGGTTGGTGGGGCTGCTCTGACTTTCCATCTGACTTCCAGTTCAAAATTCTGACTCAGAAGTTGGGATTTCCTACTTCCCAGTTCAAATGAAACACAGCAATAGTAGAACCAAAGGTATCACACATGACACAGACAACTGCTAATTAGTGTTAATAAAATCCTCAACTTTCACTCACCAAAACTGGAGCTCCGCCTTCTTGGATGGTCTGTTAGCCACAGCAGCCATATTATTGGTCAGATAACTGCACTGAAAAGGCTCCAGCAGCACCAACTCGGTCCAGAGGTCCAGTTCAGGGACTCCAGTTAGCTGGCGTGAAGCCTAGCAGACAGCTAGCAGCTACAGCCGCCTGTGTCGCCATCCACCTGTCAGTCAGAGAGGCCACGCCCCTAATACCACAAACTTTGAGCCGTAATTCAGTTCAAGTTACATAAAACAACCCTTCACTCATTATAAAGGGGGAAATTATCCACAGAGGCCAAAGCAGTTTCTGTATCAGCTGTAAACATGTTTATTTCTGCTGGAAAGCTTTAACATGGGAGTCTATGGGGACTGACTCACTGTGGCGCCTCTAGTGGACGTTCCTAGAGGAACTGTTGGTTTTGACACTTTAGTATTTGGAGGTTTCTGCTTGCTTGTGATGAGTCTGGTATTTGCAACAGTAAACATTACTGCAGTCCCAGCTCGACTGCCCCGGGAAAACTGAGCTAGCTGCACAATTCTTCTGGTCGGCGGAAAAAGAAAAAACTTCCTGAAATCACTCATAATGTTTGTGGACTGTTTGGAGTGAGCAGGTCCTGATTTCTGAAAGGACACACTGCTACAGATTTTTTTCACATTTACTTTTCGGTGCTTTGAGAACCACAATTTAAGTGGCATCTAGTTGCATTAAATTCGAGAGAAAGCGGTCACGCTTACAACTGACTTCATCAAGGTCAGCATTCCTATTGATGTTCCCCCACCCCAACGCTGGCTCCTCCCCCCGCATCACTGACACCTCGAGCTTTAATGATGACTGACCGCAGGTGGCAGGTTCTGCTCCCGGCTGCTGAGCCGCAGGGATGGCAATACATTTGATAGGATTTAGTAACAGATCTAATAGTCGTGGGTAGCGAATGCCAGGTTAGGGAGGATTAGGATCCCCCCCCCTCCCTCTTTTTGGCTTGCTGACCAATCAGAAGGGGCTCCTGTACTCGGCCCATTTCAGGTCATGGGCTTATGGGTGGGCAGTCACAGCCTCTCCTTCTGTTTCCTGTGAATGTGTTTCTGTCTCGAATGTTTGTGCGCTAAACGGGAATGAGGGCTCAGCTCTGAATGAAAATAAAACAGGATCTAGCAGCAGTGTGTCATGCAGAGAGGGAAGAGAAAAAAAGAAGGAGCTTCATTGCTTGTGTCTTTTGCTGCTGAAATTGCCCTGAAGATTTAAGACTGACCACATGCCAGCCTCGGTTACATAAAGGTTTGAAGGCCTTTGTGTTCTCTGCTGCTGTCCTTTAACATCTATTGTGGTTGTTTGAGCTCTCTGTGTGAATCTTTGGTAATATACTGGCCTTTTTAGATTACACTCAGAGATTTAGCTTCCTTTGCTGCAGCAGCGTGCTGAGAGCATTGACCTTCAGCTGCAGTATAAGTGAAATATGCTCTTTACAGCAGAAGCCTGTCTTATTGCAGATTTCTGGGCTTTATTCGGTTTCAATTTTAAGCTTTGCTGTCCATCACAGACTCCTCTCTTTCCCACCGTATCTCATATCTATGTCTTTCATACCTCCCCTGCTATTAAAGAAGACAGGACGTGGGCAGGTACAGATTAATCCCCCCCATCCTCGAATACATTCAGTAACAGGTTTTACTCCCTATTTGGCCTTTAGCTCACTTGCCAAGCCAGGATTACTCCCAGAAGTGGAAAGAAACAGCAGAAGAGGGGGGCAGAGGCATGGCCCAGCGGGCTCCGCCTGCACACTGAGAGCTGTCTTGGGAGAGAAGCTGCTTCTGTCTGGCCCTGGTGTGCAGGAGATGGGAAGTCCTGCTAGCTTCTCAGACGCTACTCCTCCACAGGAAGAAGGCCACAGCAGGCCAGCTCACAGCGGTATGGGGCAAATGAGGAGCGGCGTCTCCACGGGGAAGAGGCTACTGCAGAAGGAGGAGGCCAAAGTGGCTACTTCAGGTCATGTGCGGGTCACCCAGGGAAAATACTAGAACCACGAGAAACAGCACGGTCGGTGTCCTGAAAAGGTTTTATTCTACCCATAGTGTTAGAAACTGCAGTTCCTCTAATGTCCACTTGAGACTACCTCCAGCAGTGAGTCAGGGCCCACAGACCCCTTTGTTAAAATGTCCAACACGTTTACAGCCTGATACAATTTTACTCTATGGTCTCTACAGATAATTTCCCCCTTCATTTGGTTTTTATTAAACTTGAATTTTGCATCATTAGGGGCGTGGCCTCTCTGACTGGCAGGTGGATGGTGACACAGGCGGCTGTAGATGCTAGCTGTCTGTTAGCCTTCACCTCAGCTAACTGGAGTCCCTGAACTGGACCTCTGGACCATGTTGGTGCTGTTGGAGCCTTTTTAATTATCTGACAATAATATGGCTGCTGTGGCTTCATTGGACAGTGAAATTCTGGGATTTCATTTGGATGTTACTGAGCTCTAATTAGCATCCATACAGCGTATAGATGCAACTTGCAAACAAAGCTAGCCAGCTTTAGCTTATAACTTAGCTAATGTTAGCTCTGCCCTGCTAAGTTCAGTCAGACATACAAGAGTTATACCTGGAGGTAAAAAATAATCTTTATGTAGGAATGAATCTCTGTGGTGTAATAGTTTAGTTAATTTTATCTGTGAAAACTTAACTTATGAATATTAGAAAACAGCAGCAGACGGACAGCTGGCAGAACCACCCGTGGGCAACGTCATGCACTAAAATGTTTCTGATAGGAAGTAACAGGATACACTATTTTATACAGTATAATATCAGATACACTGTAAGGTACAGCGAGCCCTTCCAATCAGTGATCTTTATCTCCAGGTCGCAGTTCTTCTCAGTGGGGTGTTTGCCAGGTGTTCTGTGAATGGAACACATGGTGGTGCTGCTGAGCGCTGTCATGTGATTCTCCTGGGAAAGTCATTTCAACATGCAGACATCCCTCTGAGTGCCGTTATATACCCTGGACTCAGACTGTTGGTATATATAATATGTGTGCTCTCTGGAGGGCATTTCTTCCTCAGCACTCAGAAGATCTCTTTATCTTTCATTAAGATATCACAGTAGGAAGAAATCCCAGAGAAAAAGTCTGGGAAAGGTCAAGTGCCTGGGAGGGACAGGGAAAGAGAGACAATTCTTCATCCGTGATTGATGATGATCCGCCCGCAAAGCGCCACGGCTCGCTGTGTGGAACAGAGGTCACACATGCATGAGGGGTGGAGTGTGAACAACTCTCCTTCACTGCTGTGGACCATCACACACACACACACACACACACGCACGCACGCAGACTCACAAAAATAGGTTTTACACCTCACAATCCAAAGAGAGCAGGCCGTAATCAAGCTGTTGGAGGGTATACCCATTAAATACAGGTAGTGTGACAGAAGGTCAGGTCAGACATAGCACCAAAAATAGATATAATTTGGTCAGGTCAGAGTTATAAAAGCTCGTATTTAAAGACTATTATTCTTAATGAAGACTGGATTTCTACACGGGGTCGGGGACACTCTCTGCTTTTAATGATTGCAGCAGCAGCAGGAATTAGGGTTAATAGAGGTGAGGTCCAGCCCAGATTTATTGTTAGTGACTGTTCTCGAGGACATTTCCTTTTTTAACACATCAGCAGAAGAAGCGGTGGGTGAAGCAGCAAGGAGCAGTGAAGCTCAGAGAAGACTTCAGCCAAAGTGAATGATGTCGCCGTGTCAGGCGATCTGTTAAAATATCTGCAGTTTGGTGACTCTGCTCTGCTGGTCTTGGCGAAACAGTGGCTCCAATGTGCTCATCCTTTGGAACGCAGCTGGATCGATGCGCTAAACAGCGATCTCTCTTGGTCACTGATTCTGGTCATAAATTTTATGTGCAGAGTTTCTGGGTGAGGAGGAGGTGAGGAGGAGGTCCCTGGACATGCTGGGGAGATTATATATCTCGGCTGGCTTGTGTGTGCCCCTGGAAGAGAGGCAATGTGGTGGTCAGCACTGTTGCCTCACAGCAAGAAGGTCCTGGGTTCGAATCCACCATCTGCAGTTAGTGGGGTTAGGTTACCTGGTGATTCTCAATTGCCAATAGGTGTGAATGGTTGTCTGTCTCCCCGTGTTAGCCATGTGACAGATTGGAGACCTGTCCAGGGTCACCCTGCCTCTCACCCTATGGAAACTGGGATGGGCTCCATGCACGCTTACTTGTAGACAGTAGAAAGAAAATAGTTCCTGTATAGAACTCACACCAAGGTTTGTGGACAGAGGTTTTGGTACCTTGAGCACCACAACATGAGTGCCATGTAGTAACGGGGTGGAGGAGCAGGACTTCAGGCCAGTGGACTGTCTCTCTAACTGTTTTAAATAGATTTAACATCAATAGAGTGTACAAGATGATTTATCACGTGTGTCAGACTGTTCCACATTTAGCACAGCTTAGCTCATCGTTAGAGGCAATTAAGATGAACTCAGTACAAACTGGATCGGTCACAGCTTCATATCTCAAACATGCTAAAAAAAAAAAAAAAAAAAGATTCAATTTGCAGTGGAAGATAAAAGTCGTTTTATTCCTGTGCGTCACCTCCCAGCTGACACATTCAAAGCTGCAAGTTTCTCATGAAAGGAAAAACCTTCATGCTGACGGATCTAAATTTAACTCCGCCTTATATGAGATTTACAATCGCAGCTCTCACACACTAATAAGTCTGTTAAAGTATTGACATCATAACAAGCCTCCAATTTCAAGCTGCCCGTGACAGATGCTGTGATAAATGCTTCGGTATAAACTGATGCAGAATAAATCTCTTAGAAAACAAGACAGCCATAAACAGCTTGTTGCCTGCTGAGAGCTGATTTGCATCGAGCAGACAGAGGAATTACCAAAGTAACCCTTGAGGAGCTGTGCACCCCTCGGCAGCTGAAGGAGCGCTGACGGGTCGTCCCGCCCGCCTGACCCCGCGACTCGTCCCCGACCCCGTTTGATTACTCCAGCAGCATCGGCAGCTTGGTCGTGAAAGCCTCCACGTGTGCACCTCACCTGCGCAGCCGGGATTAGACGGGAGCGTTAACAAGCCGAGCTGAGCATCCATATTCATGAGGCGCTGCGTGGAGGATGAGTGATGTGCCTGTCACAGGCTCTTAAACGTAGGCTTGATCGTCAATGAACCTGGAGGCAAAGACTTTGTAAAGTCCCCCCCCCCCGGGTCATTGAATAAAGCTAGAAATGGGTGCATTATGCTGTAGATTCATTTACAGAGCTAAACACTGGGGATTAGTGCACCAGAAACACGGGCATCCACGCTTCATTCAGCTGAACTAATGTGAGACCTCTTTGTGTCCCAGT
>JAMQGT020008311.1:0-53572 GCA_024447675.2 Pterophyllum scalare
ATAAACTCATTTCAGTAATCTCCATGTCAAAGGGTCTTTATCCTTGTAATATATGTTTAATATGCTTTTTTTTTTTTGCAGTATTGCTACACCTCTTCCACTACTGGAGCAACACTACATGAAAACTATACTTAACACATATTGATCATACTCAGTGGGGTTTTAAACCAAATCAATACATTAATAACTATTAAATGCCTTAAAATGTATAAATATTGTACATACTATAAGTCAAGATGTGATGTGTCCATCTGAGAGATTCACCTTTATGGACAGTAAGGCAGGTGGGAGACATGCTGCAAAGGCAATCACTGATAGAAGAACGCACAGTAAAATGATAAATCTCAGCTCACACACACTTTCATATGAAATATGTAAATTCTTCCATGTTTGAACACAGCAGCAGCTGAGTTCTTAACTTCCTCAATTCTAATTTGCAAACAAACACACACACACACACACAGACACACAGGGCACACTGGCTCTCATAAGGACTTAATATATCACTCAGAAATCTTCTGGGAACACATACATGGACTCAAACTGTTGAAGTAAGTGGTTTAGGACAAAATTAGAGTAAACAGAAAGCAGAAGAAACCTAATGAAGGTGTACTGACAATGACTTTCTCTCAGTTTGTCCAACATTAGGGTCAAGAAACAGTGTAGTTATCAAGGTAAAGCACTGATAGCAGCCTCTGTGAGCAAGCCATTTATCCTTGCTATTGCAATGTGGCTGAAATTTGCACAACTTTACAGCTAATGTTGAGCATCCTTGCTGCCTTACTTAAAAATGCATAGCAGATATCTGGTTGTGTTGACTCCAGCTGTTAGGTTGTTTGTGATATTTAACGGGAAATCTTTAACTTGGAATTGATGAAAATAAACAAAAACCTTCTGGAAATGAGTTGGGGTACTAGCAAACTTTTACTTGTATATATTTTTTTCATAATAGTTTTCTATAATCCTTGTAAATGTTCAAATTCTTTACAGATCCAGAATAACATCTAATGTAAATAATATTGTAGGTATCCTTTGATAATTTAGGGTAGTATTATAGGCTTTTACTACCTTTGTTGTTTAAGATCATGTAATCACACAGAGCATCATGCGCCAAACCTCCTTCGCCTGCCTCCTGTCCACCCTCATATGAGGCTAAATTGGAAGGGAACGTGACCTAGTGGCTCATCACCATGCTAAGTGTTTACAAATTGTTCTGGGTCTACTTGTGGGGGGTTGTAGCGAGGCAGCAAGCGGTCAAAATGGGCTGCCATGCGAAGGCTGTTGATCCCTGCATGACACGCCAACCTTATGGTGTTGCACATGGCCGTCCATTAATAAACAAATGAGGGGCTCACTCCGGAGGTCAGGGGAGCTCAGCTGGCCCATTTGCCACAGAGATCTCTCGGCTCACTGGGATCCAAAATGGCCACCCGCCGCGTCTGCCTGTCAGACGGCTGCTAACCTTGTCTTTGGTGACGGGCAGGAGGGCAGGAAAGGGGAAGGAGGGGGAGGGCTAGGGTAGAGACACACAAAGGGGGGGCATGAGTTGCCCCTACCCCTTCCCCTCGGCTGATTAGTGTGAGTGACAAAGTGGTGCAGAGAGTCCACTCGGGCCTTCATAATAAATCTATCAGGGAGTAATAGAATTCCATCAATCCTTGCTCCTCAGTCTTTCTGCCCTCCCTCCTGCTCCCCAACCCTTGGAGGGGGGGGTCACCAAGTCGGTGTGGCGGTGGAGGTGTGAGGAGGGAGGGGGGCTACAATCCTCTGGGATTGTACAACTGTTATTATTCAATTATGCTCCCTTTTCTTCTCAGTTAAAAGACCATGATATCATTATCACTTAATGAATATATATAATTGGATCTTGGCTGCCGCTTCCCTCTGGTCTGATGAATACTACTCACTATTCATTCAGCCCCTCCGTATCTTCCTCAACTCTGCCTCCATTACAGCAGTCTGTGGAGCTGTAGATGATGATGATGATGATGATGATCATCATCATCATGCTGTCAACAGAGGGAAATTGAAATTATCTGTGTGTTCTTTGAATGTTTAAATGATTAAATGAAAAATACATTAAAAAATTTAATTCGGGATTTTGTGGGTTTTTTTCATTGTTTTGGTCAATAATGTTTGAAGTGTTGAAATCTACGTCAGGTGTGAAAATTACATAACAGGTGATCTGATAAAAATGAGAAACAGAGTCGATACAGGTTGCGTTGAGTATTACCAAATTCATTTGAACTTAATGAACAAGGATTTTATTGCTTAAGCAATGCCTGTATCCTACATGCAATTATTGCAGTTTCCATGTTTTGTTTAATAACCCCATGACAATTTACAGCGTAACTGTTCACAGAAACTCATTAAGCCCACAGAAAGTATCTGGATTTCATCTCCATGATGACCGCACATGGAGAAAAGGCTTGGGAAAAAATCCTGCAACATTAACACAAAATGGATGGAAGGTGGGAAAACTTCTACAAACGCTACACATTCATAGATTGCTCCTATTTAAATGTGACTCCTAGTTGGCGTGAATGTGGGACACTCCCAGAGGACATTAAGGGAAGAGGCTAAAAACCTTGATAGCTCCAGTTGTGACAGTCATGGCCATCAATACCCCTTCAATCTGCCAGAAAACAGTGAGACAAGGAGGGGTGGGGGGATAAAGATGGTGATGAGAAACACTAAAAACATTGATTTAGCATTTGTCCACTTCATTTAAAGTGAGACAAGGGGGCGACAAGGACCAGAGGGGTCTTTGAAGAGGCGAGATCAGGGAGTGTTTAGCCTCCTCCCATTCAGATGTCACCCTCTTGTTGGAAACCAAAAGCAACTGTCCCTCCCCTCCACATTGTTGAGACTAAATGTGGCATAGCAGGGGCTGAGCATGTCCGTCTGTATAATTACGACACGGAGAGTGTGTGAGGCGATGGGAGAGTGTGCATGTGTGTGTGTGCGCTAGGAGGCCTGCACATTCATGGATGCGTACACCGTCATTAATCCTGCTTAAAGAAGACAGTGTTGGCAGAGTGGCAGCGCCCCAATCCAGCTGCTCCCCCCACAGAGACACATCCGACACCCTATCTGACCCCCACCCGAACACGCTCCCTCCCACCTTCCCACTTGTCACCCGCTCATTCAACCCACCTCCTCACCCCTCCATACCCATCAGTTCAGCCTTCCCCACCTTTGCTCGCAGCCCCAATTTTCCATCACTTTCCCCCCTCGCACCGCCCAAAACCCCAAACCCCATTCTCACTCACTCACCCATCCTTGCCATACATCACTCCAAATTAAATTTACATTAGACCCTCCTCTATCAAAGAAGCCAAAAGAGAAGCAGAAAGGGAATGAGATCGAGAGGCTGACATCATTACCCGGCAGCAAAGCACATGACCGTCATCTATTAAACCCTTTTATACACATGTCTCAGGATTTTACCAAAGTTCATGCATACCTAAGTGCAAGTTTATGTTAAAAATTAAACGCTCTTTTCAGGAGGACAAAGGAGTTTCTGAACTGTTGACTTTGAGAGGGGCTTTATAACCTCTAACCATGGATGTCTGGCAATGCTATGGACAGCCCCTTCCCTTCTTCTCTGCTCTCACTTTTTTCTTCTTCCTATGGCTACTGCTGCCTTTTCCTCCCATGATTAGGCAGTAGTGAGTTGACTGTCTGAATATTAGCAATAATTTTTCTTCTGCAGCAAAATATCAGCTGCCATGACACAAAATTACAGGTTTCAGTCAGGTCAACTGCCCTCTGATGTGTCTTCTTTCTCTTTCATATCGTAGTGTTTTTGTTCCATTTTTTGAGGATATTCTCTAATCCAGTATGTTTGAAAACTCTTAATTGTCATGAGAATGTGCAGTCCTTTGGTCATACAAGTAACTTTCTCAATGAACTTAACAACCTTTTGAGCGGTACCTCAGTTAACCAGTAAATAACTGAAGGTCAAACAAGATTGTATTAATGTCAAAAAACGTTCCTGCTTGGAAGGTACACTATTTTGCCAAAAGTATTCACTCATCCATCTAAACCAGTGAATTCAGGTGTTCACAATCACTAATATGGCCACAGGTGTATAAGCCAAGCACCTCTGCATGCAGACTGCTTCTACAAACATTTCTGAAAGAATGGGTCGCTCTCAGGAGCTCAGTGAATTCCAGGCGTGGTACCGTGATAGGATGCAAATGAAAATGAATGCTAAATAGTCTACAGTCAACTGTTAGTGATATTATAACAAAGTGGAAGCAATTGGGAATGACAGCAACTAATTGAAGAAAAGCACCCACGTCCAGAAATTTTTGTTTAAATGTTAGTGTTCCTTTGTCCGATTTTTTCCTGGACATTGAATGGCACCTGTCACTCAACAGGCGGTTATTTAAACAGGTGTGTAGCATTACCTTGTTAAGTCTGAAGAAGGGCACTCCGGCCAGAAACGTCACTGTTTTAATGTCATGATGGACTAAAAATTTTCCAAGGAGCTTTTTGGTGTGCGGACTTCCTCTCTTTTGTTTAATGACAGCAACTAAGCCATGAAGTGGTACGCCATGTAAATGACAGTACGGGGTCAATGGATGCTGAGGTGCACAGTGCACATGTGTCACCAACTTGTGGCCTTCAGATTAGCTCAAGAACAGTGTACAGAGAGCTTTATGGAATGGGTTTCCATGGCTGAGCAGCTGCATCCAAGCCTTGCATCACCAAGCACAATGCAAAGCGTTGCATGCAGTGATGTAAAGCATGCTGCCACTGGGCTCTAGAGCAGTAGAGACATGTTCTCCGGAGTGATAAATCAAGCTTCTCTGTCTGGCAATCTGGTGGACGAGTCTGGGTTTGGCGGTTGCCAGGAGAACGGTACCTGTCTGACTGCACTGTGCCAAGTGTAAGGTTTGGTGGAGGGGGAATTATAATGTGGGGCTGTGTTTCAGGAGTTGGGCTCAGCCCCTTCTAATGAAAAGGACTCTTAATGCTTCAGCATACTGAGACATTTTGGACAATTTGATGCTCCCAACTTTGTGGGAACAGTTTGGGAATGGCCCCGTCCAGTTCCAACATGAGTTTGGTGTGGAAGAACTTGGCTGACCTTCACAAAGTCTTGACCTCAACCCAGCACATCACCTTTGGGATGAATGCAGATGTCCACTTTCCTAAATAAAGACCGGAGGAGATATATGCCGATATCTCCAAGAGACAACATTACGCTGTCAGTTCCCAAGCTGTTGTTTTTGAAACAACTGCATGACCAGTTTGTCTAATATGTGTTGGGCTGAATAAACCTTCAGTTCTTTGGAAAGCTCCAGGACATTCAATTTTTGGTGTAAATATGGCAAATTCTCTGGGTTTGAGTCCTGCCGCAACAGAACAATAATGATTTTTTCTGACTTCATGTCATTAACTGACTGTAGAAAACAGCAAAATGGCATATCTTTACAATTTCATCACTAAAACCAAAGTTCTCAGATGTTAAATACAATAAACACAAGAAGCAACCCTACAAGAACATTTAAATAAAGTACAAACGTTGAATGGGGTATATTTTGTTGCAATAGCACTTAAACAGTTGCAATTCATTATGATGCTGCATAGCATCATGAATAGCTTTTCACTGTCTTGTGATGTCACCCTGTTACAGTTTCGTGTGCTGCTTTGTATGATGCGTGTGTAATTTCACATTGTCTATCATGTCATGTCCTATTGTGTCAGACTGTATTGTACTTTGTCGCGCTGCATTATGCTGCAGCATGTCGTGTTGTGCTCTCTCATCTCAGTCTGTATCAGTGATGTATTAGGACAGAGTCTTACCTCCCCTCACCGTTGGGGATATATTTGCATTGGAGCGTCTGAAAGCAGCTGGAGTGAACCAGCTCAGTAAAGGCACCTGAGTGCTGAGCGCTTACTCTTTAATTGCTTCATTATCGTCTGTGCTAATCCCTCTCCAATTTCGACACTCTCATTTTCCACACTAATTTGTCCCGGTCCCTCTCCAGCTCTCTCCTCTCACAGTCCGCAGCGCTATGGCACCTATTTGCTTTCCAAGGCAATGATAACAATTAATGCAGCAGTTGGCGGCGCTTGTTTCATATAAACCTGTTTTAGCCGACTGAACAAGAGGTTGCTGATAAACAGACTCTGGAGCCAAGGCGCAGAGCTTCACAGCACCATTTGTTTCTCTAATTATGCTTTAATTACAACTGTGTATGCTAATACACTAAACATTTGCATAGAACATTCACACAACTTTCTGCTTTCTGTTCACGAGTGAGTGCTGCAGAAAGAGGAGAGAACAAAGTACCAGTGCTTATTGAAAGAGGCCCGCACTGTGTTAAATTGCGTATGGGAATTGTTTAGAATTAAAAACAATGCCACAGTTCTCTCTGACAAACTGTTTATCTTATAGTGTTAGGTAACAGCAAACAAAGTCGGACTGATTACAAAATTAGGTGGCAATTTATTTCTTAACCACAAAACACTGTATTAAATTTTACAGTAATAAAAATGATCTTAAAATGCTCTAGACAAATGTGTATGCTGATGTTTTTACAAATTATTCTCCCTCCATTAAAATGCTTCTGCAGCAGGATGACATTATTCTGCAAAAGAAAAAAGCAATACTAATTACAAATTCTTAGTTGGTGTCATATTTTAAAAACACTAATGAGTGTAGTGTTGTTTTTTCAACATGCAGTTGAGGTCTGATAGGCTCAAAAGTCAGGGGAACAATGGAAAAGAAGCTCATTGTAGATCGGAGGAGTTTACATTTTTAACATGTTGTTGATGTCACGAGAGGCTCTGTGGAGTACTAGTTAACACATTTGCCTTACATGTGAAGGATTCCCTCTTCCCTTCTAGGAGGAGACGGAAACCCAGCCTCAGAGGGTCACAGGCATGGAAGGGTTTCCTTGGGAGGGGCATCCAGCGTAAAACCTGTGCCAAAAACAAAATGTGGATCCATCCGCTGTGGCAGCTCTTAGGAAATAAAGGAGCAGCTGAAAGTTAATGCCATGAATGGGTATATTTCAGTCCAAACTATAATCCTTTCCTGATCAAGAGGTTTGAAAGATGTGCCAAGAAGAATGTGCCTAGAAGTAACCAGAGTAAAGTGAGATTTATCAACCAGTCGTTTATTCATTGATTCTATTCTATTCTATTCTCTTCTATTCTATTCTATTCTATTCTATACTTCTGACTGTAACACTCCTACTCTCTGCTGGAGCCAGGCATTCAGCTAAACACGTAGCCTAACTACATAGTCATTAACATACAAATGACCTGCAGTTATACGGTGATTGGGCCCCCCAAATGCCACCAAATGCTAAGAAACCACCATTTACAGATAAGTAACCCAGCCAGCCCTCTTCAGTAATTCCTCGCCATGCCATTTTGGCTAAAATTGAGACATTTAATTGGCCATTAAGAGATATGCTTTTCACATTTAAGGTTAGTGGTAGAGGTGATGATAATGATGGTGCTAGATGAGTATAAATTAGACCATACAGTGACAGGAAACACACAAACTCAGTGGTTGTATAGCGGTAAATACAACACATATCCCATTCATGGCATGGTGGTTGTTCACTATAGGATGACCTCATAGTCAGCAAGTGACTCAGTCCACCATCAAAAGCACAGTCAAATGACTGTTCACTGTTTCTGAGAAGAAAATACTGGCCATTAAACAGAGCACATGAGCTCCTTTTAGCTCACACCTTATGGGAAATTTGGGATAGTTTCATTCCCAAAAAGAATGGTTAATTTTATATGACTCAAATTATTTTAATTATTTTTGTTCATATGTTCCACAAAACTGTACAGATTCACGACAGACATTATCAGTCATCTTGACAGACTGACCAAATAATCACATTCAGGCCCATTTATTAGCTCTTGTGCAGCTTTCACTCATTTCACACAGTTGTCCTCAGTTGATGGGGTTTTTCCAATGTTCATGTTCATATTTCAAAGACCTTTTTGTATTTCTTTAAATGTCACTTTGTAAAAAAAATTTCGCAAAAACCTCCTCACAGCACACACCTTTTTATGAGCGTATGCATGAATTTGCATTGATACTTTTTACACTATAATAGAATTAGTAAATGTCTTAGTAAATGTCTCAAATGTCTAAATGTTTACATTTAGACTTTGATGGAAAAATTCACACTGGAAGGAAGCTTCATGGTCCTGGGTTTTTCTTGTAATGGCTTTGAATTTTAGCTTGTGCTGTTATACAGGTTCTACGTCCTGTTTTTATTCTGTTATTATTATAATTATTGTCTCCCCAGTGCTCCCCTATCTGTTCCTCCATCTGCCTTTGTCAGTGTTAGTCTTGTGTTTAGTGGGAGTATTCCCATCTGTTGGTTGTTTCTTGTTTTACTTTGATCGTTTTTACTTCCTGCCTGTCTGATTGATTCCCCTGTGTTGATTACGTGTACCTGTGTGTGCTCCTCCTTCCTGTTTCTGATCCACAACTAGTCCCCAGAGTACATGCAGTCCTCTCTTCTTTTTTTTTTGCTTTTGCTTCCTTGTGTGGTCAAAGTAGTTTCCATTATGCAATCACAGCATTTTAATCACTGCAGAACATTTGCAGATAATAGTTTTAATAGTGCATAATCCTACTTTTTTTGACTGCACAAGAACAAGTTAAAACCATTAGCTACAATACCACAGAAGGGATTCTCAACGTGTTTTGTTTATTAGCTTTGAAGTTTGCACGCTTTGCATAAATGTGAAATTATGAGTCTCAGTCCGACCAACCTGCCCATTATAACAGGACTGCAGTCAAACTAGTCAAGAACTCAAAATCTTCACAGGTACCACCACACACAATACACACCAGTCAGATCAATACATATTTGCTGACCTAACCCTGATGCCTCTCCAAGCAGGAAATCTAAAAGCTATGAAGCGGCTCATCTGGACTGAACTGTAACCTCTGACCCTGAGTGCAGCAAAGGCATCTTCAATCCACAGTCCCCAGTGCTCCAGAGCAGTAAACACTAACTGGAAGTCGCTGCACTTGTCACAAGGTTGCTGGGAGCTGATGCCTACCACTTTTCTCTGTTGTTCTTTGCCTGTTAGAATCACATTTTATGTGTATGTATATGTGTATGTATATGTATATATACACTCACTCATGCATAGGTCACTCACTCATTCAGAAATAAAGCAAGTAATATGGAAATAGACTTGGTCAGTCTTAAATTAAGGGCACCTTAACCTAATCAAGGGGAATAATGTAATCACCCTGAAATGAAGCTGCAAATATTTCCTCTAGACCATAAAGCTGCAGGAGCACAGGAAGCATTTAAGTAGGTCTTCTACTTTGGCTTCATCTCTTAGTTCTGTCATCCAAATTGAGATAGCAATACTGAGGAGGACAACAGAATCAACAATGAAAACAGAACAAATAATATTTCCCTCTCACATCATCTATCTGACAGAAGGCAGCAAAAAAAAAAAAGAAGAAAGGGGAGATAAAATAGGAGAAATCTCCGTCTGCACGCCAATCTTTCATTCGCTTTGCTCTCATCCATCCTGGATGCACCTCTTAATTTGGTCCCGCCACAGACTGGGCAACAGAGACCTTCAGCTATTGGAAACAAATGGTCTGGCCAGGGAGGGACAACAACTCACACCCAGCAGCAGTGCAAAACTACTCAGCTGCTGGGGTTTACTTTGCATTACAGGAATGGATTTGAAACCTTTTCGTATCCCTGTTTTTTGGAGTTTGGGAGTTTGCAGCCCAACAAAAAAAACCCACCCCAAATACACACACAGAAGGGGGCTTCTCCTTTGTAGCTGGCAGCTGGCAGATTTAAAAGGTTAAACGACAACTGTGACTAGCATGTTAGCTAAACTAAGCTAGCATTAAGACAGGCTGTTGAGTCAACTTTACTGTTTCCGGCTGACCTCCTGAGAGTCACAGAGAGGTACTTGATGGCAATAAACTGTCCGATACAAATAAATATTGTACAGGGTTGCAAGAGGAAATAAAAAAGGTAGATGAAGAATTTAGCCTCTGCCTCTCAAGGATAAGAAAGCACTTCAAAATCTCTATAAAAGATTGTGAACATTTCCAACACATGCAGATTTCACCTGCTTTAGTACTTAGGGTAATAATGACCACAGGAACATCCAAGAAAGGCCATCAAAGACATTATTTAAGTTAGAAGTAAAAGTCGTCCAATCATAATGATCAGAGTAAATGATATCTCTGTAAGTATCTCCTCATTAACAGGTGGGCCAATGTAAACGAAACACTTTCACAAACATTGTCACATATACAGATAATATTAACATCTATATGTTTTAAAAAAAGATTTATTATAAATCCCGATTCCTTTAATTTTTGCTTTCATCATCCCCCTACGAATGTGATGTCACGTTCTCTGTTTGCATTTGTTTCACGTGTCACGTAACTTAAACGGTCACCAAAATTTGTATCTGCGAGTTTTGTTCCAGTCACCACTAAATACAGAATGATGAATCTGAAAAAGCGCCCTATGGGCAGTTTTTGTTAGGATCTTTACTGATGATGTATGTTCAAAAAATTATTCTTTGCACTCATAAACATGAAGAAATAACTTTGAGTAAAGTGAAACTGAAATATAAAAAAATCAAAGCTTTATTTATTCAAATAATTCATCATTAAGGAAAATATGCTTGTTATAAACTGAATGTGTTTGACCAGATTCCATTAAATTTGATGTTTTATGTTGTACTTGTATAACAAAATTACATGGAGAGTTCGCATTTGATCAAATTACCTAGAGTCAGCATTTTGGGCATAAATGTTTTGGGGTTTTTTTTGTCTGTTTGTTTGACTCTGGAACATTTATGTATTCACATAACCCAAACAAATCTATAAACATAGCTATATGTGTCTTTATGTATAAAGCAAGTCCTAAGAAAACCTTTAAAAGATGTTTATGTATAGAAATTGAAGTACACTTTTGGGACCAAATATTGAGTTTTCCCTTAGTGACAGATGAGACTGGGTTGGAGCAGTGACAGAAATCTTTGTATGGCAACTAGAACTGTCAAATATAGTTCAAGTAAATCATTCAAATTTATGATTAATAAGAAAGAAGGATTTAATGTGGTAAACCTCACATATTTTGCCAGATGACACAGACTGACAGACACAAAAAGGAAAGAGGAGAAAGGCTGCAGTCAAGTCTTTTTTACAGTGACTTCAGTGTATTGTAGTGAAGAGCAGAGCGGCCACATGGTGACATTTGTGACTCTATCGATGTCAACCTAATTTTACTGTGAAACCAGAAGCCTCGTGTCATCCTCATGTGAGAGTTGAGTAAGAGGCCTAGAATACACTGGGGAGATGATACTACACACACACAGACACACACACACACACACACACACACACACAGACACACACACACACACACACACACACAAGAAAAAAGAAAAAATTAAAAACACTGAAACGTGCCTGTGTAAAGGGAATGGTAACTACATGATGTATAGAAACACACGCAGTGACAGGTATTTATCCTGATTATGGTGGCCTAAATGATGGCATGCACCAGGCAGACACAAACAGAGGCCGAACTTAGCGACTCTGAGGAATCATGGGGCAGATGCCAACTGAATGGACCATGTTGGTGTGACTAGTGGGAGGACATATGAGTCCCTAGTGGACACTACAAGTGAACGGAGCGCTGACACAAGGTGGCAGATAGCTACTGGGGTTGTTCTCCAGCTCGGAGTCTGTTCTGTAGAAGTGCTCCTCAAATAACATCTCTTTTGAAAGTCATAGCAAAAAGGCGAGTTTATAGAAGATTTAACACTAAGTACAATCTGTGCAGAAGATTTAAAAGCTTCTATTTTTCCATCCATCCATTCTCTTTTACTTATTTTTTTCAGGGTCGCAGGGGGACTGGAGCCTATAGCCTATCCCAGGTATCATAGGGATAGAGGCTGGGTACACCCTGTACAAGTTGCCAGCCTGTCACAGGGCTAACACAGAGAGACAGACAACCATTCACACACACACAGTCACACGTAAGGGCAATTTAGAATCACCAATTAATTTAACCCCATTAATTGCATGTCTTTGGACTGTGGGAGGAAATTGGAGAAAATCCCGTGCAAGCATGGGGAGCACATGCAAACTTCACACAGAAAGGCCCCAGTCAAGGTGGATTTAAACCCAGACCTTCTAGCTGTGAGACAAAACTGTGCCAACCACCATGCCACTGTGCTGCCTTTTCTATTTTTCACCCTCTGTTTCTTTGTTGGGATTGCTAGTGAGATGTACAAAATGTGTTTTATTGGTCCAATATTGAAATATCTGAAGAACTTATAATGGTTTGCTGTAAAATTTGGTACCATTGAACAAATTTGAACCATTGATACAAGGCACAATGTATCCATGTTCCCCTGTTAAGGACCAGATTCTGATCCTTTCATTTGAATGTCACAGCAGAATTTGAGACTCATCGAGAACATTTTTCCAGTCTTCTGTTGTCCAATTTTGGTGAGCCTGTGTGGATTGTAGCTTCAGTTTTCTTGATGTCTGCTGCTGTGGCCGATCTGCTTCAAGGTTGAAGGTGTTGTGCATTCAGAGATGCTCTTCTGCATACCTTGGTTGTAACGAGTGGCTATTTGAGCTACTGTTGCCTTCCTATCAGCCTGAATCTGTCCATTCTCTTCTGACATCACCAAAGAACTTTTGTCCAGAAAGTCAAAGGTTTTTACACTGGAATCTACAGATGTGGTTGCCATATTGGGGTATAAGACTGTGAGTGGGGTATGTTTTTTATTTTTTCATTTATGCTGCTTGGTTCCTGTCACACCTCCACACAGCATGAACTCGGTATAAGTGTTGCATTGTTGTTGCAGAGTTTAACCAGGAATAAGACACAGGCTCTACTCATTTCAGTGTGTGTGTGTGTGTGTGTGTGTGTGAGAGAGAGAGAGAGAGAGAGAGAGAGAGAGAAGAGAGAGAATGAATTAGCAGTTTGTGTTAGGGTGGGTTTCATCTGGTGAATTTAAGTGCCGGTCTGTAAATTTTGGTCTGGAGAAGATTTCATTCAGTTTAATTTAACTTAAAATACTTTGGTCAAAAAATAGCCTGTCAACACAGCACAGAGAAATCAAGCTGGCCTCTGAAACTGTAGCGTTTCTGTAGCCTGTAACGGCTCTTATTTGATTTCTCTAAGTTTAGCCTCTGCCAGTATAATTACATTTTCTTTACTTCTTGGCCAGTTATAAATAAATTGGGTCTTGAATTTATTAGCGCATTATTGTAACACGCCACTGATCTACAAACACAACAGGTTGCCCATCATTTGAGATGATAATGATCCACCACGGCAGCTCACCTCTCAGATGTTATGCTGCTAAGGTAATTAGATTGTACCGGAGTTGTGTTTGGACTGCAGCAGTAGCATATAGAGGAATTCCTATCAGATGACTTAAGTTTCTGACAAACACAATTTAAGGTAACTGGAAGCATCTTTGAAATAAATCAGATGTTTACAGAGCAATTCATCTGCTAAATTGTGGGAATCTTGGGACAATAACAAAGGGTCATGAAAGTCTAAGCACACTGGGTTCACTATAAGCAGCACTGTGAAGGTTTGTGATTTAGCCTGGTGATGTTTTATAACACTATTTTCACCTGGCCAGATAAGTTAACAGCACAGACAGCTCACTTTTACTGGTGGTCTGTGACATTTTGTGTGTTATCCGAGCACTGTCTACATCAATTTGCTTTAGAAAGCTAACAATGCTGCAAGTTTCCAGGGTACGCCAACACTTGGTGAGCACACTCAAAACATGTACCTATACATTGACTGGATATTTGACTCCTAAACTGCCAACTGAGTTCATGACTGTGGTGAAGTGATGGTAGTCCAAGCTCTGCAAGGCTCTGCTTTGTAGGTGCTATGCAGAGCTTCGCAGATGTTGTAGCTGCATGTTGCCACTATTGCCATGTTTGTGCTGTTGTCCATTGGCCTATGCATAGCATCGCTGCTGTTGAGTGATGACTTGTTAGTTGATTCCCATAATCCTTCTGCCTGTATAGTCAAAGGACTACACTAACAGACACAAATGCAGGACTGTAAATCTGGTTTTAACTAAAACACAAAGTTTTCTAACTTCCAAGTTTGGATTCCAGTCCACATATGCAATAGTGTTTCTCCTGCTGGCAACATCTGTACTTTCCCTCACAGCCTGTAGATTGTACAGTGAGATGATGTCATGAAAATAAAAGTCAGAATGGAAAAGTAAATGCAAATGATGCAAAATGATGCTTCACTTGAGAACTCGTCTCATATTTTTATAATGTTTTCCAGTATGAGGGAAAATTCTGTTTAGGCCTTAGAGATTTATGTTTCTTTCTTTTGTATGTTTTTGTGTTTTTTGTGTACATTTATGCTCTTGAGCTGCTACCATAGTTGTGTGTGATGGACATGCACTTCATGACTTAGAATATGCGTTATATGTTCTGTGGAATACAATTTGAGTGGTCCAGTGTGAAAGTTAAAACTAAAACAAACTTGTAGTGCATACCAGTTGGTTGTGGCTTTTTAGTAGTGCATGCATTAATTTCATGATTGTACAAGTTTGCCATTTTGCAAAATGGTTTGAAAATCCAGAGTCCTTCCTTTAGTAGTTACAAGTCTGTATGTTCTTTGTAATCTTCAAAATTGAATTGGCAGGCCCAGTTCCTCCTTGGCCAGTGTTCCTCTTTTAAGCATCATGACTCATTTCATGATGATGCTGAGGTCAGAAGATGACTTCAGCAAGGAGTACTTTGGCATGAAGGATTCTGACATGGACTGTCTCTCAAAGGATTTTGAAAATTATAATAATGTGATCTTTGACAACAACAGGAGTTTTGGAGAGAGGTGAAGGTTGTTGAGCAAATGTTGGTGATCATGAAAAAGAGAAAAGCGTGTTGCCAGGAAAGTCTAAAAGAAGAGAACGACACAGATTTATTGTTTTGTGTCTCTCGTGGGCAGAGTTCAGGGGCCTATTCCAGAAAGCAGGTTTAACAAAGTCTGAGTCTGGCCCTGATTAACTGTGAGATGGGAAACTGTTTGTTTGTTTCAGTACAGCTAATCAGAGCTGGTTCAGTGGCGCTAAGCATGTGCTGGGTAATGACAAAAAACCAATGTGCTTCAATGCCTTCTCTTTACCAGCATAAAAAGGATTTGTTTGAGAGCACTCATTGGATTGACCAGTACTTAAAATAATGGGAAAGTCCAAGCAACTCAGTGAAGATCTAAGGAGGAAAAGTGTAGATTTGCACATGTTGGGAAGGTCTCTTGGAGCTATTTCTAAACAACTGGAGATTCCAGGATCAGTTCAAGCAACTGTACATAAGTGAAAGTTATTTGGATACCAAGATAACATTAAGCTTCTGGAATAGCCTTCCCAAAGCCCCAACCTCAACCCCACAGAAAATTTGTAGACTACACTTTAAAGCCAGGTCCATGCCAGAAATCTATCCACCCATTCCATTCATCCATTTTCTTCTGCTTATCTGAGGCTGGGTCATGGGGGCAACAACGTAAGCAGAGAACACCCAAAAAAGTAGGCAACCACCCTTTCTGCCCCTTGTATTTGCAATCTCTTTATTTTGGTCACTACCCATAGCTCATGACCATAGGTGAGGGTAGGGATGTGGATCAACCGGTAAATCGACAGCTTCACTTTTACATTTAGCTCCCTCTTCACCATGATGGGCCTGTGCAGCCTCCGCATCACTGTAACCCCAATTCATCTGTCAAGCCCCCTCTCCCCTCACTCATGACCCCAAGAAACCTAAACTCTTCCACTTGGGGCAGCAACTCGTCCCTGACTCAGAGTGGGCACTCAATCTTTATCCATGGCCTCAGACTTAGAGGTGCTAATTCTCATACCTGCAGCTTCACACCTGGCTACCTCCAGTGTGACCTGATAAAGCCAACAGGACTGCATCATCCACAAAAGGCAGAGATGAGATTCTGAAGCTTTCCGCTACTTGGCTACACCTAGAAATTCTGTCTATAAAAACTGAGCAGCCAAGGGCAGCCCTGGAGGAGTCCAACACCCACTGGAAACAAGTCTAACTTATTGTAGAGAATGTGGACCAAGCTCTTGCTGCAGCTGTAGAAGGACTGAATGGTTGTAACAATGGACCAGACACCCTATACTCCCGCAGCACCCCCACAGGAAACCCTGAATGTACATTGATGGAATGAGTATAAAAACACTCATCTTAAAGACACTGTAAGCAATGGTAGATGTCACAGTCAGTGTTTAAACTCTGATACCAGTGGGAAGACACGCATGAGGAGATTCCTTCCTTTAGTCATTGGATCTAACCATTATCTGTACGTTCTATTCACAAACTTTTTTTAAAAAAAAAACTCTCTTCTGCAACATTATGAGGAATGTCATATATCACAAATCAAACACAAGCTTACAACTGTGATATTTTCAAGTGACAGCGTCATAAGTTTTCCTTCAGTGTGAGTGATGCTGATGCTTTAAAAGCTTAGAAAGACGGGCAACAGGATCAGCCTGCAGATTGCCCACCAACAGGAAAAGAAGCCAAAAATCAGATTACCAATCATCTGAATTACCTCAGATTCAATACTGCTATTACTCAGCTCTCCTGCAGTACACCCAACAAGTTTGAATCACATCAGATTAACATCTCTCGAGATATGCGAATAGCTGCACATATACATGGATTATTTAATTTATTAGATTAATATAATTGGCCATGGTCCTCAGCCGGAAAAGGGTGGAGTGCCCACTCCGGCTCAGGGACAAGCTGCTGCCCCAGGTGGAGGAGTTCAAGTATCTTGGGGTCTTATTCACAAGTGACGGGAGAAGGGAGAGGGAGATTGACACACAGCTCGGGGCTGCATCTGCAGTGATGCGTTGTGGTGAAGAGGGCTCAATCGACATCCCTACCCTCACATATGGTCATGAGCTTTGGGTAATGACCGAAAGAATGAGATTGCGAATACAAGCGGCAGAAATGAACTTCCTTCGAAGGGTGGCTGGTCTCTCCCCTAGAGACAGGGTGAGGAGCGCAGCCATTTGGGAGGGGCTCAAAGTAGAGTCGCTGCTCTTCCACATCAACAGGAGCCACTTGAGGTGGTTCAGGCATCTGACTAGGATGCCACCTGGTTGCCTGTTGCGTGAGGTGTTCCAGGCATGTCCTACTGGGGAGAAGGCCCCAGGGCAGACCCAGGACACGCTGGAGAGATTATATCTCTCGGCTGGCCTGGGAATGCCTTGGGTCCCCCCGGATGATAGAGGTGGCTGGGGAGAGAGAGGTCTGGGCTTCTTTGCTTAGGCTGCTGCCCCCAAGACCTGGGCCCAGATAAGCAGAAGAAAATGGATGGATGGATGGATGGATGGATGGATGGATGGATATAATTGTTAAACCAGCATTGCAGCATTGTTAGTTTTTGTGCAGGGGATTACATGAGACTTTCTTCTTCTCTTTTATTCCACTTTAAACAGAATAATTTCCCAAAAGACCATAAAATCATAAAATTGCTTTTTATTTTTACATATATCAACAGCTTAGACTCATAGCTTAAAACCATCCCAAGTTTGTTTCTTTTCAGTACTTCCAAGACAGGGTTTCCATTTTATGCTCGATGACATTGCTTTTTTTCATGACTAATAAATCTATACTTGTGATTATGTTAATGATAAGCAGTCCAACATAAATCATTAATGTGGTTATAGAGCGCTAAACTGTGCTGTGCTGCTCCAGAGATGAAGCTACAGATATGGAATAAAGAACTTCCCAACAAAAATGAGAAAGGGAAAAGGGGATATGTTCATGGAGGGTTCCAAAACAGAACAGATAATTTATCCACAGCGCGACTGGTCATCTTGTATCAGATTTTTTTTCTCTTTATTATTCATTGTGAATTGTTAGCTGTGCATAGAGAACTCTCTTAGCTTCTCTCTTTTATTCAGTTGGCATTCCTGACGGGGGGAAAATCCAGAATTCCTAATGAAGTTCAAAACATTACATATGCAAGGAGAAATTTTGGATTGCTCGCAGCTACGGCTTTGCAGTGTTCCCGCCACATGGATCTGCACCAGCCGCTCTAATGCCAAAAGAGCATGAAACAGAAATGACATATGCTGCAAAACTTGAAATGTATGTAGCTTCCTCAATATTATCCTTGACTGGCTTGCTTTGTTTCAAATGTGTGTCCAAACCATGTACACAGATAAATGACCCAGCAAAGGAATTCCTGCAGCAGCTCAATGAAATGGCTTATGCGGGGCAAATTTAATATGTGGTTTTGCCCAGACAATACAGGGGTTTGAGCAGCTCTGCCATGCCCTGGAGCTGGGTGATGAAGAAGAGCAACACAGAGGAGAATGGGGCCTTTGTGAGCCTCAGAAAGTTTGAAAGCCCTTCGCAGGATGCAGCAAAACCTGACCCAGTACGACAAGTCCCTGTAGGAGAAATAAAATGGGTAATCATTACATAAGTGCAACAAACTGTTAACATCTAAGGAACAAAAGAAGTGCAAACTAAAGAGCGACTGGGACAATGCATACGTACTCTGGCTTTGAGTGGCTTATGTCACTTTCTTTGCAAGGGAGATGTATATATTAAGGCACAGAATGCACACAGTATATGTATTTGGGATTTTACATATATATCATCATTATTATTTAAGGCCCATGATATTATCTTTTACAGCTGGACGGAGAAATGAAGGTCATTTGTCATTTCTGCTGTGGCAGCACAATGAAGCCTGCTGCAGAGATTCCATCTGGGTGAAATAAAACAAAAAGGTGTTTCATGATCTTCCATCTAATCAAACATCTGTGACGGAGAAGCTCTTCTTTTTTTCTTTTTCTTTTTTTTTTTTAGCACAAATGAGTCTCTTTTGAGCTCATAATTTCAGGTAACTTTGCAAAGCACTGTTTTATTAAGGTTTCAGCGGGATTGCACATTGCACAATCAGTCGATCCTGGTGGTTGAGAGTTTTGAGGTATGTGAAGTTTCAGGTCCAGCTGTGGACCTCTCGCTCCCTTTATTCCCCAGCCATGCCTGAAATGTTTGCTCTCTGACAAAGATATAAAATTACACAGGCACATCCCTTCAATAGGTTAAATATTCCATTTAAATGTCTTGCATTTCTGTGGGCCTTTAACTCAATGTTTGTTACCCATAATGCATCACTAAGCTATCCTAGGAAGTGACTGCTCAATCTGGATGCCTACAAGGAATAACCAGTCCATTCTCTGATCGCATTTTAGCACATTATGCTCATTTGTAAACATTTAATAACATTCAAAGAAGGCGTAAGGCTTTTTCAAATGACATTAGCCACACTAACAGGAGTCATCTGACTGGAATACCTCTAATTTCTAGTATAGACTGTTTTCATGCAGAATTCTAACATGATAATTGAATTTGCTGTTCTGAGCCGCTTTCTCAAGTCCAGTCACATGGCCCCATTAGCCATTTAGCTTCTCCTTTGGCTCTTGAGTTGGGACATCGCAGGCCAAGAAGAAGCCAGCCAAGTGACTGTTAACTGCAGATCTTTGATGATTCGGTAACGTGTTTATAAGACCAAGTGGATTCGATTCTCCACAAGTTCCTGGAACAAAAGCTACTTGATGAAAAAAAAGAATGTATTTGTTTGCAATTAGAAGAAAAATGTGTACAAATTTAAAATTGGTTTAATAACAAGTGTATAAAGAGATTTAAAAGCACATCTGGCCTGTTTTCTCTCTTTTGAAGTAACTTAAGGGTGTGCTTTGTGGAGTTATTACACAGCTTATCACATCTATTAATGGGTGGAGAACAGTTTACACTAAAGGCACACATACTGTGTATAAATTCACAGCTGCTCTTGTTACCTGTTCTAGCCAACAGATGGCCCTCAACAGGACAACGGTATGTGCACAGAGAAATCACTCTGAGGATATTCAACATGCTGCACCCTGACCGCTCAAATAAACATTTTAAAATTTCTTCTCCTACATTGGGCGCCATTGCATGCAATCCTGACTGTATATATAAAAAATATATATATAAGGTTATATCCTCAAGCAATAGCTGCTCACAAAAGGGAATTATATAATAATCTTAGGCCCTTCATTCTTTTTTATTAATCATCTCTGTATTAAAAACAATGCAGATGTTGATGTCATATGGCATCAAAACATTGAATCACACCATTATGAACAAATTACACAAACATTCAAACAGATGATTTTTGAAGTTATGTACATCATTTGACATCTCAGTCATCATGCACAATAATGCCACCTATACCACACACATTGCAAGTACTTGTGAAAAGCTTTAAAATTTTGATTCTGGATTCTTATTGTGAACAAAAAGAAATGCAAGAAAGAGTTTTGGTCTCAGACAATATCTCCTAAATATGAATATTGCCCGTAAGTTCCTAAATTTTGGGACAACTGTATAATCATATCCTGGCTCATATTTGTTCAGTGCATTAGAAAAAAAAATGTATCCATGTCCAGACCAAAAACGTAGCCCCTCATTTTCCAGAACATCAGGAGGGGCAAGTCATGAGTCTTGCACGTACACTTGATCTTGAATACAGAAGAGAGCAATGTAAGGTTACCGCTTAACACACGTTAACACCTTTTACAAGGAAAATCTGCTGTAAATCAACAGTCGCCTGCAGCTGTGTGCTACTCTCGAAGTATGTGCAGTTTGTCAATGTTGAGTTGACCAAGTGACCAGAAAAATGATATTCAGTGCGAGCCTGCTGCCAGGTGTCATTACATTTCCCCCTTCCAGCAGAGAAAAGCAGTCACACACGCAGCCATCTGTTTCTGAGACACCCCGAAGCTCACAAGTGTCCTTTTTGCCTTATTTTGTGATCATAATTGAGAAGCTGTGTGTGTGTGTGTGTGTGTGTGTGTGTGTGTAAAATCTGACCCTCTATCAATCTTTGAACTAAATCATGTGTGCCCATGCAACAAAGCTTGACTGGACCTAGACATTTCCTCAGAAACTTGTTATTTTCCAAAAGCCTAAGAAAGAAGAAATGCACATTTCACATTTAGCCTAATGCATTCAGAAGTATAAAAAGGCTTTAGTTGAATATATCAGGGCACAACAACTCACGGTTGTGCATGCAGAGGGCTGATGGTATATTTTGACATGAATTCATATGCAAAGGGCGCATGGATTTTATTTTAACATCCCATAACACTCTGAGCATTGTGAAACATATTCCAAACAGCCGCCTCCATCACTTTTCATGCCAGCTCTGAGTCATTCTGACATCCAAGCAACAAATTTTCCCCCCGCTTCCTGTGACAACAGTATCTGCTTATGATCTTGCTGGTGGACAAGCACACAGTCCTCAAGGCGGCCTCAGTGTGTGGCAGTGGGTGAAATCCCCCTTTTGTGCAGCAGAGTGTTGGACCAGGCTGGGTGTCCTCTTAGTCAAATCAAAGGCGCTTCCTCCGGCACTGTGGCAGAGCCCACTGCCTCTGGAGCTACTCATTATTACATGCGAGGGGGGACTTGTGATCTTTTTAATTATTCTGCACTTCATTTCTATCCCACCATTCAAAACGCAACATGAGAATTGATTGCCTCAAAGATCCATCTTTATAATCTCCTTCAGGCCCATAAATTATCCAACTTTTGGGCAGGGTGGACGAGCCATGCAGGCACAAGCAGATCCCTTTCAGAGCAAGGCGGAGGCATATCTCTGCAGCGTGTTGGGGGGAGCCAAATTGAATGGGGCTGCTCTTTTGCTCGCTGAAAACGGCAGTGGAAAGGAAAAAAAAGTACACTTGTTATCTTGTGAACCCTCAAACATGTAAGATAGGAATCTCTTGAATGTCAGCGACAGAAATGGAATTAACAAGAGATCTTTTTATTGTCACAGAAGGTCATTAGGCTGCCAATCGGGGTAATTATGGAAATGATCTCCCCAGCTCTTTGGAATGTTTTCCTGCTTCCATAAGGACTTGAAAGTGTTCAATCAGCCTCTCTCGTGGGAAAGTTCAGCCATAACTGCAAGTGTACCAGCAAAATCAAATTAAGCAAAGAGATTTCATTAGTATTTATAGCCCCGAGGCATTTGTAAAAGTATGGAGCAGCAGAGTAATGTGGGACTGTGGTGGGGAGAATTATTGCTTAATGACAAAGGCCATACCTAGAAGACATACACATGGATAATGAATAGGAGGCATTGATTACATCTTTGAAGAGGATTCTGGAGGGATTGTAAAATATTGATGCTTACTTTGGACTCCCTGCATGGATGCGAGGCAGATAACTTTGTTGTTAACACTGTTATGCTGTTTGCCTAATAATTTGGAGCTGTTTAATCTTTTTCCTGCAAGTAATTACTATGTTATAAGCAAAGGTAACGCAACAATGTTGCATGATTTTATATTGTTTTGTCCTGTGTTTTTCTTAAAATGCATAAGGCTACAGTGAACAGTAACTATGGAAGCCTATGTTTGTGCAAACAATATAAGACTGAGGTCCTTTAATATATTAATTCAATGCTGCTGCTTGTTATGATGTTTTTTTTTGTACATAATAAGATTAAGAAATATGATGTGGTATTGAAAATGATGGCTGAAATAATTAGTTGATTGATGGCTTGATTGATTGATTACTCAATGGACAGAAAACTGAAACAATTTGAGTGGCTTGTAAATCATTTGAGCCATTCTCATTAATTAATAATTATAACCTGTTTTTGCTGTTGTTTTTTCATAAAACACAAAACACTGCATAAGGGATTGATATTGATCAAAATATAGAGCACGCTAAATGATATAGATTAATATAACCATATAGGATAATTTTTCCACATGGAGCAAAGCCACCTTAATTTTTGATACATTTCTCAGATTATACTTAACATCCTATTTGTAACCAAAGTTTGATATTAAAACTTTTACTTTTATCCTGGACCAATTTTAGAGGCATGTTTTCCCTTAAAACTCTCCCAAATATTTGCTATTGTAATAGTGCATAACAAATACTGACATGTATGTTTAAAAGGGGATAATTTTCACAACTTACCTTCCACAACTTAACAGTACTGGATAACAAAAACACTTAATAAAAGTAATACATTATGACAGTTTTACATATGTATATGTGCATATAATTTATAAATGCTACAGTGTGTATGATCATTTTGAATGTATTAAAGTGGTTTTGCTGAAGCCAAGTTTATGTTTTCTTTGTGTGTGAAATGCACTTTATCATCTGGGGTGAAAATGAAATGAAGTCAGATAGCAATGTGCAGTCAGGTGTAACACCTGATTTGAATCACTGGGTCTATTCAGGCCACTTAACCTCCGCATAATTGACAGTTTAAAGGTGCAGTACTTAATTTCAAGCGACAGCACCAGGACTTTGATTAGGATGTGTGATATGCACTTCCCCACTGGAATAACAGGCAAGGACACGTTTTTTTTGTTGTTGTTTTTTTTTTAAAATAAAGCAAATAGGGGAAGCCATACATTAATGTGAAATATAATGTTTTAAGATTAAAGGAATAAGATTAGGCCTGCAAGACGAAGAGTATATCATAGACAGGTGAAACTAATCTAATTGTAGAACATCTTTTTAGCTCTCACCACACATACGTTTTAAACACAAACACACATTTCAGTCAATCATGCAATGAAAACACCATTCCTCTCCAAGCCAAAAGCTTTTGTCTCATTATCTCATTTTTTTCCTTCTCCTACAATAATTGGGTTCGCTAAGAGGTAAAGTGTGTCTGTGAAGAATTTGACAGCTTATGTGAAAGCATATTATCATGGGTAGGGCAGGTGGAATGTGGCAGGTAATATACTGTGATGTGTGTGCGTGTGCGTGTGTGTGTGTGTGTGTGTGTGTGTGTGTGTGTATATATATATATATATATATATATATATATATATATATATATATATATATATATATATATATATATATATATATACACACACACACACACACACACACATATATGCATCAATAGGCAGGAGGATATTGAGTTCAGCGGTCACGCTTAATGAGAATTCTCTTTCATGCTTATGGGAAATGGTGCTTTACATGCAAACATTAATATTGGAGCGTGAAGGTTTTCATTGGGCGTTTCTTTGGGGAACCATGATACGGTGAGGGTGTTTTCATCGTTCTACATTTGTAGATTTTTTTGATGACTATGAAAAATCACTCCAAATCAACTACACCTCTGAAAACAAGGGGACAAATATTCAATCAAATATTTATTGACTGACTTATTTATTAATATTTATTGATTTCTTTTTATTTTGACATTTACATTTTGGTTTACATGTTGGTTCATACTGCGGAGAGCGCATTGTGTGCGCTATTTATAGGCAACCCCAGGACTTGGCTTTTCTGAGATGCTTTCTTTAAGATTTGCTGTTTTCCATTCATTAGCCCCTCTTTCGCTGTTACTATTAGCACATCGTTTACTGTCCTTTCAACGATTCCGTTCAAAGCCGGGTTGCGCGTGTTTTGGCACCGCGCTGAATGCCTGCCATTGGGCCAATTTGCAGTGTTTACGGCCTGAATCGCTGCGCTCTCACAACTCGGTGATATTCTGATTTGCGACGTTCAATCTTAATCTGAATGACAATAGGCCTACAAACTGGGTGACATTGCGCGTATTTAACAAGTACACATTGGCATGGTAATCCGGCTGCATTTAGCTGGAGGTGTCACTTTCTCACCTGCGAGTTTCCATGTATACCCGCCATCCCCCGGGGGGTGGGGTGGTCTGATTCTCGGGTATCCTGGGGGGGGGGGGGACAGGCAGAGGGACCGCGTTCAGAAGGCGAGTTTGTTTTTGGATATAAGATTTTAGATAGTAGATTGTAATCAGAATGAGACCAAATCTTTTGTTAACACAAAACACCACATTTCCTGCTTTAGAGATATTACATTATCATAAACAATTATTGTTTCTCTTGTGCGCTTGATTTATTTCACGTCACACCAAAAAATATCACCAGGTTGTGAAAATTCAGATGTCTTCTTCTTTTATTGTATTTTACTGAGGCTGCGCATGAATTTCTAAAACAGCGAAGCAAACATGTGAATTGTCTTATTTCTTGCTCTTCACCTGACCCAGAGATCACCCTGATGTCCACTAAGACTGCCAACCTAAAAGGGTAAAAAGGAAAAAAAAAAGAAAAACAGTTGAAACTTTTTATAACACCACCTGAAGCACAAACATCTGATCTGAGGAAACTATCAAAAGAATATCGAAAACACTGGCTGTAAAGAAGAGCTAAACTTGAGACTCGAAAATCAATAGAAAGGCGTGGATTGTGCCCCCTTCAAACACGCTATTATCATTCAATCAATCCCCATTAAAATATAAAACTACATTAGCACCCAAAATAGGCTGGGAATGAGCTGTAAAGAATAAGTGAGTAAAGACACGACGTTTCATGCATCACCTGCTGTAACTGCGCAGCCTGACCTGTTGAAATGTGTCTTTATACCGGCGCGTCAAATAGATGGGACGTCCAACAAACACAAATACGCACACAAGGAGAGAGAGACGCAGCATACGCGCTTGAATCTCAGTCCTCTATTCTGGGCCCTTTTTTTTCTTTTGATGTGACGTGTGAGAGATTTGGCTGAGGCCGATCCAGCAGGAGGGAGGGTTAAAAATGAGCTCCATCATATTGTTTGACAGAAACTCGCAGGTTGATAGAGTGGATTCTGAGAAGGGCTGAGAATGGTGATTTCCAAAAGAGAAGAGGAAGAAACGACCCCCCCCCAAAAAAAACCCCAAACAAAACAAAAACAAAAACAAAAAAACTCACTTCTGGATTCCACACGGTCGATTGGAAATAAAAAATTAAATTTTAATGAAAGAAATATAAATATAAATTAAATTTCACGTAATTAATTAACAAATTAATTAATTAATTAAATACATTAATTAAATTAAATTAAAATCTAGTTTTGAGGGCGAAAAATATTTTGTTTTTCTATCTTCTTGTGTGACATGGATGTGTAATGATACACATCCCCCCTCACCCCCCACCCCTTGATTTTCTGATATTGAGATACTTCGTGTTTTATTGAATTTGACAATCCAAAGATCTGACTGCTGCTGTAAAATAATTAACATAATGGTCACAATTAGAGGCGCAATAAGAGCGCATCAATTTATCGTCACATCGAGGGTAGCATGCTGCCCCTAGATGCTCCCTCCCATAATTAGTGAATTGCCTTTAGAAATCTGGTTTGGCAGCAACATCCAGTGCAAGAATGTGAATGACTCGATATATATAAATTATATATATATATATATATATATATATATATATATATATATATATATATATATGCATATATATATATATATATATATATATATATATATATATATATATGCACTATATATATATATATATATACACATATATATGCACTATATATATATATATATATATATATAGTATACATATATATGCATATATATATATATATATATATATATATATATATATATATATATATATATATATATATATATATATATATATATATATATATATATATATAGTGCATTTTAAGCATTATTATTGTCATATTTGTATTATAATTCTATGAAGAACTTTTTAATTCTTCCAAAGAAGCCATTAAGGCGAACATGTTTTGCAAGAAAATAAGGAGAGGGAAGAATCACTGTTGGTTTGACCACTGCGCAGGGATTTGCTCCTAAAGACACTTTCTGGATGTTAAGTTTGGTGTGCCATTTTGGGATCTTATTAGGACAGCCCTTCTAAAAAATCTCCAGTGGTTTCCATATTGAAAGTCCATGACACAGGCACAATCGAAAATTAAAAAACAAAAAATGCTTTTAAATCTTCGCGCGCGTCAGTTGCATGCGCATTTCTTTTTTTATTCAGTCCTATTTTCCCTCAAGACCAGGCAGAAATTTGCACTTTCGTGGATTATTGTAAAATGAATTACACCTGTATTATTATTATCATTATTATTATTATTATTATTAGAAAATAATCACAAAATAAACCGACTGTCGAAGCAGCTCGGCTAACTAAAAGTGAAAATATGTGGCACATCCTCACCACTATTTCTTTTACCTCCTTTGACTACAAAATTTACCTTCATTCATTTAGACAAATCAACCCTAGCAATTTCAACCTTTAGCCCCGCTGGTTTGTATTTGAGCAAACATTCTCACTCTCCCAGCTTCTGCAGGTGACCCTGACCTCTGAACCCAGGGACACGCACAGGAACACGACAGAAAATCAGAATCGCCAGAGCATAATGCGTTATCATGATCACAATTATTTGTTCGGTGACCTTGCTGGTATGGTGTGCAGTGATCGCGCTGTGGTGACTGTTTCCTCTCCATCACCTGCGCTGCCTCTACTGTCGCCGTCGCTGCCGCTTCTCCGCCGCCATCTCCTCTGCCCATCCACCCCCACTCCTCCTCGCACCCGATGGTTTCATGCAGGAACGAGATGGCTTATTATACTAAAAGGTTTTGTCGCGCTAAGCCGTGCATGTGTGCTTAAAACGTACATTTCATTAACAAACTGCGGAGGTATAAAAGCGGATTTATGAGGCTTCAAAAGATCACAGGAAGGACGGGTTTGAAACCCCCTCTCGGTGCTGTTGCAGTCAGGTTATATCAGCAGTTACGCCGCCTTTCACACAACACTGCCACTCCGGGAATTTTTTTAAATGAAGGTTTCCTGCACCTGTCTTTCCACACACGCGGGGAGAGACAGACAAGAGAAGAGAACAGGCTTAAGACAGTTGTTCTGTCACAATGGTGGTTATGTCCTCTGCTTGGTTTCAGTTGCGTATTGTTCCTGGGTTTTTTGGAGTCATGTCTATTTGGGGGATAAAGAGGTGGACTCGCCAGTGCCTAATTGGCTGCTGAATGAAAATCTTGCCTCCACAGCACTAACTAGTTCCTCTCTATCTGCTGCTCTGTTTTCCAATCTCTCTTTTCTTTCCATCAGCTGAAGGATAATTTCGTGCTAAAAAAATTCACTCAAGATTCTCAAAGCAGATAAAGACTGTTCTGAATCTCCCTGGCTTCTCCATTTATGCTCCCATTTTTCAAAACTCAATATTTAAACTAGGCACAATGGATGCAGTCTTTAAGCTTTGGTTAAATAAGGGCATAGCTGTTATTAAGGATCTATACATTAGTAACCATTTTGCCTCCTTTATGCAACTCCAATCAAAATTTGGTCTCCCTTCTAGCCACTTTTTCAGATATTTGCAAGTTAGTAACTTTGTCAGACAGCACTTCCCCCACTCTGAAAACCTACCTGAGCAGCACAGCTTTTATGAGCTTATAAAAAAGTCCCCTGCCTCTAAACAGTTAATTTCTCATTTCGTCAGTCTTTTCAGTTCGTCCCCTCCCTCTAATCATATAAAAGATGCCTGGTCTTCTGACATACTCGGTGAAACTTCAGATGAGCTGTGGGATAAGAGTCTGTCGAGAATCAAAACCTGTTCCATCAATTCTAGACTGCAACTTGTTCAATTCAAAGCTGTCCACCTGTTGCACTTTTCTAAACCAAACTTAAACTATGTCCGTGTGTCTCTCCAATTTGTGACAAATGTAAATTAGATGAGGGGACTCTGGGCCACCTTTTCTGCTCCTGCCCTAAACTTATGGACTTCTGGTGCAAGATATTTCAATTTTACAATAACTTTTATGGCAGACCCCATATTCCTGACAACCATTTGATTATTCTCAGTTGTTTATTTTTTTGTATGTGCTACATCTCCTTATTGGCTATGTTTTGCCTGTTCTTTGGCTCGTTGGTATTGTTCACCCACCCAGCCTCAGCATCTACACTCACCAGGCACTTCATTAAATACACTTTGCCAGTACTAGGTTGGACCTTGTTTTGATTCGACAAGGTGTTGGAAACAGTTTGGTCCATGACAGCATCACGCAGTTGCTGCAGATTTGTCGGCTGCACATCCATGATGCAGATCTCCCTACCACCACATCTCAAAGGTGCTCTATTGGTGTATGATCTGGTGATTCTGGAGGTCATTTGGGTGCAGCAAACTCATTGTCATGTTCAAGAAATCAGTTCAAGATGATATGAGCTTTGTGACATGGTGTGTTATCCTGCTGAAAGCAGCCATCAGGAGATGGGCACGGTCAGTAACAATACTCAAGTAGGCTGCAGCATTTAAACGATGCCCAAAGTATGCCAAGAAAATATCCCTCACACCACCAATAGCAGCCTGAATGGTTGCTACAAAGCAGGATGGATCCATGACTTCATGATGTTTACATCAACGTCAACCCTACCATCCAAATGTTGCAGCAGAAACCGAGACTCATCAATTATGGTGAGTCCAGTGTGAATTGTAGCATCAGTTTCCAGTTCTTAGCTGACAGTAGTGGCAACTGGTGTGTTCATCTAGTGCTGTAGCCCATCTTCTTTGAGGTTTGATGTGTTGTGTGTTCAGAAATGCTTTTCTTGGTTGTAATGAGTGGTAATTTGAGTTCCTGTTGTTCCCTAGCAGCTCGATGCAGTCTGGCCTTTCTCCTCAGGCATCAACAAGGCATTTGGACCCCGATGACTGCTGGATATTTTCTGGGGTTTTTTTGTTTGTTTGTTTTGTTTTTTTTTAACATTCTTTGTAAACTCTAGAGATGATTGTGCAGAAAAGTCCCAGTAGGTCAACAGTTTCTGAAATACTCAGACCAGCCTGTCTGGCACCAACAAACATGCCACATTCAAAGTCACTTAAAACACCTTTCTTCCCCATTCTGATGCATAGTTTGAACTTCAGCTGGTCATCTTGACCATGTCTGCATACCTAAATGCATTGAGTTCCTGCCATGCAGCTACCTGAGCAGGTATTTACCTTAACAAGCAGTTGAACAGGTATACCTAATGAAGTGGCCAGGGAGTCTATTTTAGACACTGACACACAAACACAAGTGTCCATGGATGCCATCTCTCTCTCTCTCTCTCTCTCTCTCTCTCTCAAAAACAAGTCCTTTTAACTGTCGCTCAAGAGACTGACACATTTTTTGGACATAAAGCATTGTCAGGTGAGTTTGTCACATGGGTGCTTGTATGTACACAGTTTTAAATTTTATGAGACATGCTGGGTTTTTTTATGGTTTACAATTGTTAGATTCTTTATTTTATATTCGAATTTTCCACAGGGATTTACACTTAAAAATATTTAGGACAGCAAATGTTGATAAAAATGCCTATAGGATATTGGTAGATTATTTCATATAATTATTACTTAAGTTTAAGAAATTGGCTTCTTGTTTACTATAATTTCAGATTAACTGTTTTATGGTTGTTTTGTATTCTTCTTCGACTGTTTTTGTGGGGTTTAGATGTTACATACGCCTCTTATTGTGCCTTATCATTTTGTTTTGTAAAGTGGATGCTGTCATTAAGAAAAGTATGAACGTGTCAATAGCACCCATGCACCCACCCCATTACTAACATCGCCTATTGCTTGCTTGCTAATTCATTCTCATCATATTTACATACCACAGTATCAGATTGGAAGCAAGTTTTTCTAACCTGCAGAGGGCAGACTAGAATCAGTGCAGTGGTCTCCCAGCAACACAGTGTAAATAACTCGGTAGGGTTTTTATGCAGGTTATGGAGCTTGAGAAAGAAGCAGAGAAATGAATGAAAACGCGGTTTGATGCTGGTTAGTAAATGAAGTGAAGAGAGCGTTAAGTGCGACCTGAACGTAAGCTTCCACGGCTAAAATTACAGGTAAAGTACATCTCTGTACTCTCTAGGACGGAATAATAGCTAACTATAGCAAAATCATCATTAGCTGCCGTGAATTAGTTTGCCTTCATGATTGGGACCGTTTATTTAAACTGGCGATATCGAGTCGCGCAGAAGGCATTAAAAAGCTGACTGTTACCTGGCACGTAAAGCTTGTGGCAAAAGGTTGGCTAAGGCTAACTAGCCACACTAACAACAGGAGATTAACGAAATAGCTGTTAGCGACTGTTAATTATGTTCTAGAGCGCTCTAAGCGCGTTAGCTTAGGCTAACGGTCATCGAGCAAAAAGTCGCCAAAAATAACGCTTAATGTTGTTGGATTTGATGAGGCAGAAACACGAACAGCTTTTATTAACGCTGCACCATCCACATGTAAGTGTATTTGAATGCGAATGCTAATTATGCAACAAAAACGCGAACTTGTCGAGTCGGTGCTGATCTCAGAGCTAACGATAAAGATTGTAACATTAACAATGAAATATGAAACACCACGCAAGACACATTCCCATTCACTGATGGCTTCGTTACCACAGCGCTAAAGTTAACTAAAGTCCAGGTTAGCCCATCATTTAGTAGCTTCATGTTATCGTCGACCAACATTAACAGCTAAGTAGTAGCTGCGTGGTATGCCATAATATTAGACTACCACGTTTACTATCTGTAGTACGTTGTTGGTGTTACTAGGCTAAAATATAACAACATTTAAACAAAGTAGTTCTGAGCAGTGATTTGTTCGTTCCTGATCTCCAATGCAGGTGAAGAGCAACAGGTGGTCAGTGCCCACACACTTCTTTTGGCCTGTAGGTCCTCATGTTGTGAATTTTCCAGGACACATGAATAACAATATAATTACCAGAACTTGCTGTGAAGTAGTGTTGTATTTTAAATGTTACTGTGTTTATGATATGCTTCTTTAGGATCATACAGACAGCTGATGGTTGCTGGCTAAGCCAATGGGGCTGTTTGACAAGTTGGCAGGATGGCTGGGCTTAAAGAAAGAGGTGAACGTCCTCTGTCTCGGTCTGGACAACAGCGGAAAAACCACAGTCATCAACAAACTGAAGCCCTCAAATGTAAGTCTGTGTAATATGAAAGATGTTGCATCATTAATCTTTGTGTTGTACCACATTTGCCATATTTGCTGTTTAGTAGAGTGATGATCTGTATGTTTAAATACCTGGAGTCAACTATCCAAAGCAACAGACAGTGCACAGGTGAGTGCAGGCTTGGTGGAGTGGGTTGAGATGAGTGTCAGGGGTGATTTGTGACAGAAGGAAAGCAACAAGAGTGAAAGGGAAGGTTTTCAAAATTGTAGTGAGACCTGCTGTGGTGTATGGTTTGGAGATGTGGCACTGACCAAAAGAGAGGAGGCTGAGCTGTAGCATAGCTGAAGATGCTAAGATTTTCACTGGGAGTGACCAGAATGGACAAGATTAGAAATGAGTACATCAAAGGGACAGCTCAGGTTGAGCTGTTGGAGAGGCAAGGCTGAGATGGTTTGGCCCCTGTGCAGTGGAGGGATAGTGAATATATTTGACAATATTTTTTTAAAAATGGAGCAGGAAGAAATGAGGAAGACCACAGAGGGAGGTTCATGGAGGACATGCAGAGGGTGTGACAGAGCATGATGCTAGGGATGGGGAGAGATGGGAGACAGATGATCCACTTAGGTGACCCCTAAACTAAGTAGCCGAAAGAAGATGGCATGGTCTGAATGTTGTCATATATGCTGGTACACTGTGTGCTCCTACTTGAAGCAGCTGATGAGAACATAATGCATTTATTTTTCAGGCCCAGGTACAAGACATTGTCCCAACAATTGGCTTCAGCATAGAGAAGTTCAAGACATCAAGGTAGCTGCTGTGGTTTGACATTAACTTAAAACCCAATAATAATGTATTGCCATCCTTTACATTCTTGATTATGTTCTCTGCAGATGAATATATTTTGTTACTTTTCTCATACAATACATACAGTTTACACAAGTGATTTTCTCTCCTTCTTGTAGTCTTTCTTTCACAGTGTTTGACATGTCAGGTCAAGGCAGATACAGAAACCTTTGGGAACATTACTACAAGTGAGTGTGATCCCCAAAACAACAACCTTTGTAATTTTTGTTGTTGATGTATTTATTAATATATGTGATTTCTTCTCAGGGAAGGCCAGGCTATCATATTTGTCATTGATAGCGCAGACAAACTGAGGATGGTTGTGGCCAAAGAAGAATTGGACACATTACTAAATCATCCTGGTAAGTTCATGTTTCTTGACCTTGCCCAGGCCTGATTACTGCCAGATCTGTTTAATCAAGAAATCACTTAAATAGAACCTGTCTGAAAAGTGAAGTATGCTAAAAGATCTCAAAAAGCAATATCATGCCATGATCTAAAGAAACGGCTGAGAAACAAAGTCACTGGCATCCGTCAGTCTTGAAAAGGTTACAGAGCCATTTCTAAGGCGTGGGGACACTGGTGAACCACGGTGATAGCCGTTATTCACAATTGGAGAAAACTTGGAACAGGAGTGGCCGGCCTACCAAAGTTACTGTAATCCGGGAGATTCACAAAATTGCCAAGGGTCGCAAAATCAGTTATTATGTTTAGGGGGCAATTACTTTTTCACACAGGGCAGGCACGTTTGGATAACTTTTTTCCCCTTAATAACTGAAATCATGATCTAAAAACTGCATTTTTGTATTGCATTATCTTTGCGTAATATTAGTATTTATTTATAATCTGAAACATTTAAGTGTGGGACATATGCAAAAAATTAAGAAACCAAGAAAGGGGCAAGTACTTTTTCACAATATTGTATATATTTTTTGTAAAATTAAACAAAGTTTAAAAGTTGTTTTTTTTTATTGGCTTTTTAAATTTAGTTTTAAAATAGTGTTAATTTATTTGAAGTTCAAAACATTTCTAATTAATGGTGTGATGTTGAAACTGGAATCTCTGTTTCCTTGCAGATATTAAACACAGGAGGATCCCCATTCTGTTCTATGCTAATAAGATGGATTTGAGGGATGCTCTGACTTCGGTCAAGGTCTCACAGCTGCTCTGTTTGGAGAACATCAAAGACAAACCCTGGCACATCTGGTACGTATCTGTACCTGTTATAGACAGAATAGCTACACTGCTGTCAAATGATGCTGTCTCGTGCAAGCATACTGGCAGAATTCATGGTTTTCATGTTGCATCGCATAATGGGAAGTTTCATTTGGAGGGCAAAACAAGCTTTATTCCATAGGATTAAAGTGTTTGATCGTTTTTTTGTTTTTTTCACAAGGCTTGTTGTTGAAAAGGTTTGAAATTTTCAAGAAATCCTGTACATTGATATTTAACTTCAGTTGCTACTCCTCCCTTAATCATTGTCTCATTCTTCTGAAACTTGTCATGAATATTCATTGGGCAATGGTTAACAAAATAATGCAGATAGATATTCGATTTTTTGTCACAAATTTTCAAAATTTTAAATAAATACTAGACATTGATTTTTAACATCAGTTGCTACTCCTTCCTTATTTATTGGCAAATTCGTCTGAAACTTAGTACAAGAATTCATTGGGCAGAGGTCTGCAGAATGTTGCAGACAGAGTTTCAATTATTTTTTGTTTTTATTTTTTACAAAATTTTTAAATTTATAAAAAATAAAACTGTAAATATTAGCTCAATGATGGCTGACCTACAGCCAAATTAGTTTCCATTTCAATATATCACATATTGTACAAGTAAAACATGTGACACCGGAGCTCTACAGGCCAACAGGTCTCTTGTTTATCCTTTACTTTCTAAACAGAGCAGAAATGCTCTGAACTTACTGCCTACTTTTACAATTTCATCCTGGTTGCAGGTAAGATTTATGTAAATGCCAAAGTTAGGTTCAGGCAGAGACAATTGATTGCAATGCTGCAGCAGGTACTGTGTATGGACCACATGTCTGTAACTTGCATTTTTTTCACAATAGTTTTTCTTCTTTTTAGAGGTGACGTACACTGATCAGGTATAACATTATGACCACCTGTCTAATATTGCGTTGGTCCCCCTTTTTCTGCCAAAGCAGCCCTGTTGAAGCATGGACTCAATTAGACCCCTGGACTCAATTAGACCCCTGTTATCTGCAGCAAGGTGGTACGTGTCAAAGTAACATCCACATGGAAGGCAGGACCGAAGACCACCCAGCAGAACAGCATTCAACACATCACACTGCTTCTGCCAGCTTGCCTTCTTCCCATGCACCTAGCCATCCACATGATGTAAAAGATAACGATCAGACCAGGCCACCTTCTTGCATTGCTCTGTGGTCCAGTTCTGATGGTCACATGGCCATTATTGGCACTTTCGGTGGTGGACAAGGGTCAGCATTGGCACCCTGACTGTTCTAAAGCTATGTAGTTACATACACAACAAACTGTGATGCACTGTGTATTCTGACACCTTTCTGCCAGAACCAGCATTAACTTTTTTGGCTATTTAAGCTACAGTAACTTCTCTGTTGTAGCAAAACTACACATGTACAGATCTGAATATGCACACACAGATTGCAATACACACACACACACACACGGATCTCATTACACACACATGGAGCTCCACACAGATTGCAGTTCACACACACGGCTCTCCACACACATAAGCGGATTGCGTTACGCATGCACAAATAGTTTTGCTACAGTAATAGCCCCATTTTAGACCACTCTTGATAGATGCTGACTACTGCAGACTGGGAACACCCCACAAGAGCTGCAGTTTTGGAGATGCTCTGACCCAGTTGTTCATCCAATTTGGTCCTTGTCAGACTTACTCAAATCCTTATGCTTGCCCATTTTTACTGCTTCTAACACATCAACTTTGAGGACAAAATGTTCACTTGCTCCCTGATATATCCCACCTACTAACAAGTGCCATGATGATGTGTCAGTGATCATAATCTTACGCCTGATCAGTGTAAATACTTGGGGTTTGACACTGATGAGGAGCTTACAGACCTGTGCTGCAGTTCTGTGGTGTTATCATTGTTGACTGTCATACTTGAACAGTGTTCTGCTCTTCAGAGCTCTATGCCAGTCACATGACTGAAAGATTAGAATGCAACACATGAAATATCAAAAATCTTTGTTTGTATTCTACTCCACGTCTGCTCTACTGGAGGCCCAGAACTCAATTCTCTAACACCAGAATGAGTCAGTGACTGTGTTTACATCTGTGTAGTATATTAGATGTATTTCATGTTATTGTAATTTTTTATACATTTATACATTTATACATGTGATGTATAGTCTTCACCTTTTTACTTTGTGATCATTACTTCAAACTGTGACTAATTGTTATAAGTTTACTGATATACTAATCACTACCATCCATCCATACTATCTATGCTCATATCTTACTTGTGATACACTGTCACTGTGCCCAAATATTTAAATCTAAACATGGAAGAAAAAGTTTAATCAGTCTGTATTGTGTTTTGATATTTTTCAGTGCCACCAATGCTCTGACAGGAGACGGTTTACAGGAGGGAGTCGACTGGTTACAAGGTATGATGGGAATACATATACATGAAGGGGAAAGAGGACATCAAATAGTGACCTCAGCTCACCATATAGTTTGGTTGACATTTTGTTCACTGTTAGCCATTAGAATACAGTACCAGTAAAAAGTTTGGACACACTTACCCATTCATACGAATGGGTAAGTGTGTCCAAACTTTTGGGAAGTGTGTCCAAATGTTTGACTGGTACTGTACAAGTATATCAGATAACCTTTTACCAATGTTTCAAACAGTTAAAATAAATTTTAATTCAACAAGTGTTGAGTTTGTCTGCATATTAGTAAAATGACAGAAAGAAAGCACCTGACTTTCTTCCTTGCATGAAATCAGTAAAATGTCCCATAAATTAACCTTTAGATATAATAATAATAATAATAATAATAATAATACCATTGTGCTCAGTGTTTTGGATTGTGTAGATTAAACATTTCTAATTGGGGAAATGTCAAAAAATTGAATTACAGCCACGTAAAAAAGAATCTTTCACAGGACTGCATGAGTCCTGTAAAAACTAAGTACACCCCATGTTTCGGTGGTTTTTAGAACCACCTTTAGCACCAATAACTTGAAATAAAAGTGTTTTTTAATGATGCCATCAGTCATCGTTTTGGAGGAATTTGGCCCACTCTTTTGTACAGTGATGCTTCAGTTCACTGAGGTTTACAGGTATTTGTTTATGCACAGCTCTCCCCGCCAGTTTGTTTTCAGTTTTTCAGCAATTGTGTTGTAGATTTGCTGCTGTGCTTGGGATCATTGTCCTCTTGCATGACCCAATTTCATCCAAGCTTTAGCTGTAAGGCTTTGACCTCACATTTGACTCTAGAATACTTTGGTATATAGATGAGTTCATGGTGGACTTGACTGCAAGGTGTCCAGGTCCTGTGGCTGTAAAACAAACCCAGATCATCAGGTTTTTCTCCTGCCAAACCTTCCAAAAAAAAAAAAAAAAAAAGCCAGTCTTTTTCTAATTGTGCTGTCATGAATATCAGCATTTAACATGCTAACTGAGGCCTGTAGCATCTGAGATGGTAGCTCTGACCTTGGGGTGAATTTGCTGGAACACCCACTGCTGGGAAGATTGTGTCAACACACACCAAACTGCCAACACGTCTGCTTTTGTAGAGGTGCTCACACCTGCTGCTGATCAGTTTATCAAGTGCATTTGATTAGCAGCACCTGGCTGCTTCTTACCCTCTTAATTCATATGGAAGCAGTAAGGGTGTACTTAGATTTTCACAGGACTGCAGACTTCTGTGAAAACTTTTTTCAATAACTTAGTTTTTGATACCTATTTTGTAAAATTTAAAACCGTCTCTTTTCTCACTGTATCAGAATGGATCATGTGTTGGTTTTAGTGTGTATATGTTATGTAACTTTATGTCATTTAGCAAATCACAGTCTCTTCTGCATTGTCAATATTTTTTCCTTTTATCACATTTAATGCTTTCACTAAAATCCTTGCATAGATCAAATTATGCAGTGAGTACTTAATGCTGTGTTGTCTTAATTATTGTGATGCTGTGTAGCTATAGAAGATTGTATTAAAAAGCAGTTCTGTCTTAACATGTTTCCTCTGTCAGTGTGACTTAGGTAGGAGTCCATAGGATTATTCAGTGAACTGATAACACTGAACTGTATCTAGAAGTGGACCTCTTCCCATATCCAAAATAATGATGTCATATTCATAAAGGAATTCTCCCATCTGAAGCTTATCACTTACCATTTCAGTTTGTGAAAGACTGATAGTTCAGACTTTCAGTTTAACATGGAGTCAGAACATTCATAGAAACATCTCTGTTACTGCAGCATATTCCATTTTCTACACTGGCTGTTCAGTGTACTGGTTTCCTGTATCGTAAGAGATAGCACTACATAAATGACACCTGTGCTGTGTATTCGTTATTAACCGTATATCTGCCCTTTTTTCCCCAGATCAAATCAAAACAATGCGAACATGAGGGCATAAAGAGACGCCGGCCAGAAGTAGCATTTGTTGAAGTCTTCTCTGAAAGAAGGGTTGACACTGTCTTCAGAGGAGCCACTAAAATTAAATGTTTCGGGTATTAAATGGGTATTTACGTTTTTAATCAATCAAAAAAAAAATTTAATCAATCAAAAAAAATATCTGGTACCAGTAAGGAATTTAAAAAATGTATCAGCTGAAAGGAAAAGGTCAGTGAGAAATATCTGTATGAATTGGTGACTCAAGACTTTATTTTAAGACAAGTGCTCATGTTTCCGTAAAACTTGTAATGTGAGTTTACAAAGTAATAGTAATATTTAAAACATGTATTGACTGAAGAAGTCTGTTTCCAATTATGTTATCCTCTTATTGTGTCCTTTTTTCCTGCTGAGTCACAATTCATTTCCACTGCACCATTACATCAGGGCATAAATGCTGTGCTCTGAAGTTTTATGGTCACTGTTTGAGAGCTTCCATATATCAGATATCTTTTTAAAAGAAGAAAAACTTTTGGATATAAATGAAAGAAATGGCCCTTAAGATTTTTTTCCACCTCTGACATATGCCAAATGCTCATGTATTTTCTCTTTTCTTAGGTTTCTCAGGGCCACAGTGGATACATCATGATGTATTACTCATATATTTCTTCAGCATAGACAAATCATCTGGTATTTGTGTTGCTAATACCAAATGTCATTTATTTCAGTGCATCGCCTTTTCCAAGCTTGCATAGAGGGCCGTTTCACTGCCATGTTAAAAGAAAGCAACAACAGCTATTATTGTTATTGCAGCTAACATGACATGCAGCTCTGCTTATCTTTGATTAACATTGTTCCAGTTGTAGTTGAACTGATAGAGTTATAAAATAAGTCGTACGTAGTTGTATTCATGGCTAAAAGTATAGGGTCTACCTATCAGTTAACCCAGTTGTAAAGTGATTGTCACACATGGTAATAATGCTAGCCTGTAAAGTTTAAAACTCAAAATGTGTCTCTGCAAAGCTTATTTGAACTATTTTTGCCTTATTTCATTGCTGAAAGGAAAATATATCAAACATTGTGCTTCTTAGAATTTACCAATGGTACTTCAGTGGTTCAAAGACAGAGAACGAAACAACACATCTGCTCAGCTTGCACAAAGTTAAGAATGCAAGCCTTTCATCCTGTGTTTTAGCTGACTGAAAGCTTGCATTAAAAACAAGTGCAGATCTGACTGTGTGCTTACTTCTCTTTTTTTGTGTGTGTGCGTCTCTGACGGTGTTTATAAGGCTCCCTCCTCTCAACCAAGCTTTAAAGCCAATATCATTCATTTTCAGTATTTTTGGGTGGTTTGATCTTGAACATTGGTTTTTTTCTGCACTGTGTGTGCTGCTTTTTAATTTCCCATCTATAAACTCTGATTGTAAAGATTACATATTGCAGAAAATATTATTTCTATCACCTGGTGAAAAGAATTGTGAGCTTGTCATGGCTGACAATATCAAACAGCAGGATGTGAATTAAATTCTGCAAGTTGTAAATAAATTACAGGGAAAATTTCATAGATAGATTTGATGGAGAGCAAGCAAAACAGACCTTATTTGATCACTTTAGCTTACAGACAATAACCACAAAATATTCAAAATAATCAAAATAAAATTATTTAAATACAGCCTCAGATGGCAGAAGCAGTGCATGGAAAAAACTCAGTGCACCCCATGATTCAATAGCTTGCAGAACCACTTTTAGCAGTAATAACTTGAAGTCGTTTTCTGTAAGGTTTATAATTGTGGAGAAATTTTGGCCCAGTCTTCTTTACAAAGTTGCTTCACTCCATTGAGGTTTGTAGACATTCTGCTTGAGACGGAGCTCCTCTGAGCATTGCACAGTCTGACCTTGATGAATTGGTTGGGATCTCCACCCCTGGGAAGATTGGCAGATATCTTGAATGCTGTCCACTTGAAAATAATCTTTCTCATTGTATAATGATGGATTTCAGATTGTTTGGAAACTTCCCAGACTGATGGGCAGCAGTTGCTTCACTAACATCATTGCTAATGTCTTTCCTCCTTGGCATTTTGTTAACACACCTGAATGCTCCAGACCAGCAAAATGCCCAAACTAATGCTATTATAGAGGTGCTCACACTTGTTGAGTATCAGTTAATCAAGTGCATTTCATTAGTAGAATCTTGCTGCTACTTATCCTCTTAAATCATATGGAAGCAGCAAGGGTGTACTTAATTTTTCCACACTGTTTCTGAATGAATGTGACAGTGTAATATGTCATGTTGTTATTCCTCTCCAGTTGTATTTACTTAATTTTAAGACCTGGCTAATGAGTAGATTTTTTTTTTATGTCCTAATTTGCAAAACCTTAGTACTGAAAGAGGGTGTACTTACTTTTTACCACAACTGTTTCTTTCTAAGACTTTGGCCAACCTTCAAATCCTCCAAATGCCTTCATATTTACTAAACAAGCAGAGGGTCCCAGTGAGATCATGTTTCTTATCCATCAGACATCTGTTGAAAACCAGGACCCATGTTGAGCACAAGTTGACTTTAGCAGGCTTTAGACATTTTCGATCCTCCCTACAAGCTGTATCCCTCGCAGGAGCTGTGTGTATTTTGTTTATTATATTCTGTGTACTAACTTTCAGAAAATAAATTCTGTGGATAAAAAAAACAATATTGTTTCATGTTTTGGAAATTGATGGTACCCTGGATGTTTCATATGGAAAATCTTCTCCTTCTCTGTGAGTCTCTGACTTCCTTTAGCTCTTGATTTCCCTCTCAGACACTTTGGGCTCTGCCAGTAACAGCTGCTCATTAAACCGCCAGTCCTTGGGCCCTGACCAATTATTTTATTTATTTTCTTTAAACATAAGCATTCATTCATGCAAATTATTAGGGTTGCACTTATTATGCTTCATAGTGCATCAGATTTGTTTTAGGTAAAATATATTATTAAGGAATATATATAATGGGGATTTGATAATGAAACAAAATGTATAGGCTTAGCTTCAGTGTTTAGCTTGAAAAAGTGTCAGGGTCATGTGCCAACCATCTGTGAAACATGTCTTAGAAGGCTTTCCATCTGTCTACCGGATGTTTTAGGTTCTGGCATCCATATTGAGTGGAATCAAGTCAGATGACAACAAATGAGCACATTTTGAGTCAGTCCTCATTCAAGTACTCAACTTTTCAGATAGTGCTGTGATAAATTCTGTCTGTATTTGTAATTTGATCAGTAAATGCAGAGCTGAGTAACGTTTTTCATCAGGACACACTCCGTTACTCTTGGACTAAGTCCCAAAGGCATATTACTAATTACTAATTGCATTTTGTTGAGCATATGATCCAATGAATATCCAGTGGAGAGTCCCAATATAAATCATGTATCAGGCTGGCATAAATATTAACAGTAAAAAAGAGCTAGCAATCATATAGATCATATTTAACATGCGGCCTGAGCAGTTAGAACATTTCTGTTGAAACTCAATGCAAACTTTTCACCAACTACCGCTGTCCATGGTGCTAAGACGCGGCTGTGGTCTTAGCAACAGAGGGCGCTCTACGTGTATAGTGGTTAAACTTGTCGGCCTTCCTCTTGAGTAAACACCGCAACCCTCTTTATCAGATAACGTCTCTGTTAGTTGTTCTTTTGTGTGTGTCTGTATGTGTGCCAATCAGACTGTATCATTAAATCTCTTCGCTGCTCTCCAGGATCCATCCTAATTGGATGCCTGTCAGTTTTGACAAGAGTGGTTCAGATTAAACGAGTTCGGGCAGACGAAGCCATTAAGTGGTCACAGCTCAACTATATCCTGAAGGGGAAGTGGCAGGCACACTCAAATGACTTCTAATTGCTCAAAGGTGGGGAGGATCTTCAAGAAGGCATTAGAACTTACAAGTCTGAGTGATGTCGAATTTAAGGAACTATTTTTAAATTAAAATATTTCTCCTTTTTTCCGCCTACAAGGACATACTGTACGGATAGGTTTTCATCGCCCTCGTCGCGCAAATGAATGTGATTGTAAGATGACGGGATGTCATTGGATAAAGGGCCGGCTAAGTGTAGTTGCACAACCAAGCGGCCATTAATCACTTTAGTTTGGAGGAGCAGGAATCGCTTGAAGCGTGAAACTCCACTACAAGATATTGATTATTTGATGCGCAAAAAAGCCACATTGGTATTAAAATTCATATCAGGCCTTTCACTTGGTTTAAAAAGAGAAAGATGGCCATCCATCCCTCTCATTGAGTAATGGAATCTCTTCCGCCCTCCCCCTAGTCACATCAGCCAGTACACTGTGACGTGTTTCCATACAAGGTGCTCATTAAGAGGGACGTTTGGTTTCTCTGACGTAGGTTTCAGTCCTCTGACGGCACCTGTCCCCTTTATAAGCCTCAGTAAGTCACCCTGGAGACCCCCACCAACGGTTTAATTTGACTGTTCCACACGCTGTGAAAAAAAGGACGAGGGTCTTCATAAAACGCCTGTTATGCTCTCTGTTAACCTTAAGTGTCCCAGCACATGACTCTAAAATACTTCAGGTAAGTTCTGCATGTGTTTTTGAAGTTTTCGCAAATTTTAAAGTGCGTTTAGCAGATATCATTTCATTCATTTCATACAAGATGCTTTCTTTGTTGTTTAAACAAGGACGAAATGGATAATAGTAAAAAATAAAATAAAATCTTGCGCCCTGTGCGTAATTTCAATTTTACGCACGTGAATCATTACAGGAGACAGGCAAGGGTAAAAGACAAAGAAAAGGACAGAGCAAAAGGCACAACCACAGGACTGCTGACCATGTTTAGAGTTTAGAGTTCTGAATAATTTGTTTGACTTATTTTTTTTATTCAGAACATTTTTTTCCTGACCAAGTTAGTTTCAGTCAATTACTGAATCACATCGTCTGAATAAATAGGACTAAAACTACGATATTTATTTTCAGTACATTTGAAATGATGAGATTTTTTCCACGGTGAAAGTTATATTTTCATAAGGAACATTTCAGGATTAATATTTACCTCGAATTCTTTTTTAAAGGATCAAAAGGCGCATCAACTCTTCTGTATCGGCAACACAAAAATGTAAACATTTAGATCTATAATTTACTATTTTGATAAGTTAAAATAGCTTTGGTCATTGCATTAAACCCCGCAGCAAGCAAGGAAGAATTTTCTTTTGTACATTTGTTTCAAACTCACCTAACAATTCAACATGTTGCGCATGTCTTTTTCCTGTCCTTATGTCCAAATGTGGGAAATAAATGCCAAATAATTTTATTTTTTAACATTTGTATGACCTCCGTGTCGCCACACAGGTCTTCATGCCTTCCCGTTCCTAGCGGAAGACCGCTGCGACAATGACCATCCATGTAGAAGGGCTTGTGGCTATCGCGGTCTTCTATCTGCTGATCCTGTTCGTCGGCATCTGGGCGGCATGGAAGAACAAGCACTCCGGGGAGGCGGAGGGCACCGACCGCAGCGAAACCATCATGGTCGGAGGGAGAGATATTGGATTATTTGTGGGTGGATTCACCATGACAGGTAAAGTTTGTAATTTCATTATTTAGTAGGATAAGGATTTAACTTATTATAACTAAGTAGCAAAAGAGGGTCGGTGTCTTTTATTAAAACAATGGTACCTTGCTACTTTTAATAAGTGAAATGAAAGTAAATTAATTTATTTCTGATTGTTTTAATTTGTTCTATAAATGTATTTCAGTTCGGCCAAGGTCTGTTTTTATGTGTTTGGTAGTTATAATACATATTTAAAGCTAATCTGATTGTGTGTGTGTGTGTGTGTGTGTGTGTGTGTGTGTGTGTGTGTGTGTGTGTGTGTGTGTGTGTGTGTGTGTGGGCAAAATTTCCAGCAACCTGGGTTGGAGGAGGGTACATCAATGGCACTGCTGAGTATGTGTATCTTCCAGATTATGGCTTGGCTTGGGCTCAAGCCCCCTTCGGATACGCACTCAGTCTTGTTCTGGGTGAGTGGTGCTATCTGTTCCTTATATTTAAAACAATGCAATATGTAGATTTTATATTACTTCTGCTTCTGGGGTGTTTTTATTATTTGACAAAGGATTTGGGGTAGACGTAAATCGAATATATTTCTGCCCATTTACACTGAAACAAAACCAACATATTAATGCCTTTACTGACTGTGCTCATCAGACCTTCACAAGTAGTCCTCAGTTAATTGGTCTGAGGGGCACTCTTTAAGTAAAGGTCTAAGTTTTATGCTAGGGGCTATAGGTGGTGATTGCCTTTTCTCACCCTGTAATGTGTGCACCCTTTGTACCAGGTGGCCTTTTTTTTGCTAAGCCCATGCGCTCACGAGGTTACGTCACTATGTTGGACCCATTCCAGCAGCTGTACGGGAAACGTATGGGAGGCCTTCTCTTCATACCTGCACTCATGGGTGAGATTTTCTGGTCTGCTGCCATCTTATCGGCACTCGGTAAGTTTTACCTCAGTAATCACTACAAAATAAAAAATTGGCGTGGTCAACAAACTCAGTTACTGTGTTTGACTTCATGATGCTGCAGTGCTGCTCATCTGTTCATGATCTTAGGTGCCACTCTGAGTGTCATCGTGGACATCAACATTAAGATGTCTGTGGTAATCTCTGCGCTTATTGCAATATTTTACACTCTGGTTGGAGGACTTTACTCTGTGGCCTACACAGATGTTGTGCAGCTGTTTTGCATCTTTGTCGGCCTGGTAGGTTCATGATGATTTGAAAATTAGATCACAGTCATTAGTGTAACTATCCCTCCACTTTTTGAGTAGATGTTTTCTCAGACAAAAGTGGACAGAAATGCAGTCTCATGTAATATCTGTTTTTTATACTGCATCATTATATGCCACTTTAATCTAGATTTTCTAAGAATTCTTTTTTATATTTACTTTTCTGTATCCAGCGCCTCTTTTCCTGTTTTTTTTTTCTTTTTCATGTATACCTGTTTATTTTGATCTGCAGTGGATCAGTGTCCCTTTTGCTTTGATCAACCCTGCGGTGTCAGACATCACTGTTACTGCAGTGAAGCAGTTGTACCAGTCACCCTGGATAGGCAGCGTCCAAAAGAACGACACTTGGGTCTGGATTGACAACTTTTGCCTCCTGGTACTGTAAACACAAGCTATTCAAATCACACTTCATCTCCATGCTTTGATGCACTGTAAAAACAATGACACTCATTAGACTGATGAACTAAATGCTGTCATCATGAGACTATTTGTCAATCAGTCTTAAAATTGATGATCAGAAAATGGCAATAATAAGCTAAAAACTGTGAATGTTGTCAATCAGAGGCTTTCAAATCTGTGAAGTTTTTACATTTTACATTTACATTTGTATTAGTTTTTTTCTTTTGGAGACAAATACTACCAGATGATTACTCTCATAAATAATCTAAAAGTTTATGAGTTATGGTAATAATTGTTTGTTGCATCAATAAAATGTATTAGCTTCTCAGAATGAACCATCTGCTTAGTCTGTGCAGGTTCTCAGTCATCCAGGTCATGGTAGTCTGAAGAGCTTGAAAAAAAAAGGCGACTGGACTTCTTTAAGTTTTTGAAAATGTTTCACCTCTCATCCAAGAGGCTTCTTCAGTTCTAAAACCAAAAGGTGGAGAGTCCCAGGTATTTAAACCCTAGTGGGTGTTGTCCCCTTTGGAGGTGGTCGTTGACCCACTATTGAGCATGTGCATCATCACATGAGTTGACATGAGGTGGCTCTTCTTTTTTGTCCCATGTGTTTGTGGAGTGACTGGTTTCTCCAATGTAGAGGTCCGAGCACTTCTCACTGCACTGCACAGCATACACAGTTTTGCTTAGCTTGTGTTTGGGAGTTTTGTCTAGATTTAGTTTCAGGGTGTTGCTGGGTTTCTAAAGTCTTTTGGTTTTAGAACTGAAGAAGCCTCTTAGATAAGAGGTGAAATGTTTTCAAAAAGTCCAGTTGCCTTTTTTCCCCCAGGTTCTTGAGATAATCATCTGCTTACTGGCAGCTGCTGTTAAGATGGCTCTAACAGTTTGACTATAATGTAGATGTATCTTATGGGGCAGATTTTTTTTATGCCAACACAAATTGAATGCACAGTATGAAAAGTATGTTTGTCCTAAACAAACAAACAAAAAAAGGACCCTTTGTGCTTTCCTGAAGCTCCTTTTTTCCCAGATAAAAATGTTGTTTATTAGAGGGTTTTGTGTGATACAGATTTGTGGCTTGGGGTTATAATAATAATATTATCTTGACTGCGGATTTTAGAATGGTGTTCAGTTGCATTTATCTCTGCTGTAGATGCTGGGAGGAATACCCTGGCAAGTGTATTTCCAGAGAATCCTGTCAGCCTCTTCTGCTACGTATGCCCAGGTCCTCTCCTTTCTGGCTGCTTTCGGGTGCCTCATCATGGCTGTGCCCTCTGTTCTCATCGGGGCTATTGGGGCCTCCACAGGTTAGTGACACTAATATATTGTGTTTGTGTGTGTGTGAGGGACACCACCTCTGTTAATGTTTTCATTTTGTGGGACTTTCATGGCAAAATGGAACTGATGTTAACTTCTCCCACTACTTAGCCATAGGCACCAAGTACCTGGCACTGCTGTCTTACATTCTTTTTATTATGTATTTGTAGCTCCGCATATGAAGTATTTTATCTAGTTTACAAAGCTAGAAGGGTGTGATCACATCTCTGTTTGTGTATTTGTTTGGGGTTGCTCTGGATGGATCTATGTTGCCCTTAGATCTGAGAGAAACTGGTAAATAGCATCTGGTTCACCTCATCCATAATGAAACAGCAATCCATTTAATACCATGCTGGTTGTGTAAATATTACATTAGAGGGAGGCAAGGGACCAAATTAGTGGTTTGATCTTCAGATTTTTAGGCTTCAAATTCCTCAGTGAACAAGTGACTATATTGCTCTGTTTTGTCCTCTACTAAAATATGAGCTGTAATTCAAAAATCAGAATAACATTTTCTGAGCCATTTTTTCATAACTATGAGAACCATATTTATTTTATTTTTTTTTATTTGGGCTTTAAGTTCAACCTTCTTTTATCTATTATTAAGAGAACCAAGAAATGTACACATCTAATTGAGTTATAGCATATTTTACACATACATTGAATGAGCTATGGCTTAAATTGTATATATTTGATTAAATTTTATCAGTGCAAGATTGTGAATTTCTGAGTATGAATGTAGTCATGTGAATTCATAGAGGTTAGTCCCAGTATTTTGTACTTCTGCTCATATTGGATGTCTTTTAAAACATTGAATTTGCCTTCCTCAGACTGGAACCAGACATCTTACGGTTCCATTCCTCCTAAAAACAAGGATGAAGCAGACATGATTTTACCAATCGTGCTCCAACACCTTTGCCCTCCATTCGTCTCATTTTTCGGCTTGGGAGCTGTTTCTGCAGCTGTCATGTCATCTGCAGATTCTTCCATCCTTTCAGCAAGCTCCATGTTTGCAAGGAACATCTACCAGCTTGCCTTCAGACAGTCAGTAAGTGCATGTCTGGTTTTTGGGCACATGTACTTGGGCAGCAACAGTTTTCATGAAATCCCTCTTCTTCTTCTTCTTCTTCTTCTTCTTCTTCTTCTTCTTCTTCTTCTTCTCTTTTCTTCTTCTTCTTCTTTTTCTTCTTCTTCTTCTTTTGTTGCTTGTTTTATTGTTTACCATGTGTGATGATATGCATTTTTTGCTCCTCACTTTCTGCTTAGGCATCTGACCGTGAAATTGTGTGGGTGATGCGGATCACTATCTTTGTGTTCGGTGGTCTTGCCACCATAATGGCGCTGGTAACCGGCACAGTCTACGGCCTCTGGTACCTGAGCTCAGAGTCTGGTTTACGTCATCATCTTCCCCCAGCTGCTCAGTGTGCTCTTTGTCAAAGGAACCAACACTTATGGTTCAGTGGCTGCGTACATGTTTGGTATGGTGCTGCGTATCAGGTGGAGGTGAACCTTACCTGCAGCTTCCTCCTTTCATTTACTACCCTGGCTGGACGACTGAGGAGCGCGAAGCACCATATAACTGGAGAAATTGAGGAAGTTGTGGTCCAAAAGTTCCCCTTCAAGACTGTATCAATGCTGGCCTCCTTTCTGGGTAATGTTGTTTTCTCATACCTGGCAAAGTATCTGTTTGAGAGTGGCAAGATTTCACACAAATACGACTTTCTTGACGCTGTGGTGTTCAAGCACAGTGGAGAGATTATGGATAAAACTCACGCTTGTGACTCGTGGCAACACCATCGGGCTGTCGGAAATGGCGCCCATGAAACCGCGGCTGAGTGTGACCTTGGCGGCAGCTTCTACACGCCGTGACACACTGCCAACAGAAACGGTAGAGGAGGAGGAGGAGGAGTCAAGTCCTGACTCCTCCCACCATGAGGAGGAATGACGAAGTCAGGATGCAAATAGATAAAAAACAAACAAACAAACAAAAACTAAAGACTGAGCAATTGACTGAACTGGCAGAGTGGATGGGTGGAACACGTGCCAGGCTATATAGTGTAGCAGCTTGCTGATTGTCCAGACATGAAGCAGTCTTTCTGTGAAGTAAAGCAAACACGCATACATACATACATACATACATACATACATACATACATACACTTGGAGTACCTATTAGTAGTTGTTTGTACTATATATTCACCCTTTTTTGAACTGGCTTGGAGGACACCATGAGTTAAGATGAAAGATGCTGCTGTTTACACGCAGAAAAAGGGGGTGAAACATTCAATCAGAAATATGACACAAAGTTCTTTCTAAAAAGTGACTGACAGCACAACCATTTACAACCATTTATGTACAAATTAGATAAAAGCAATAACACGCACACATACTTTAATCTGTACAGCAGTTATTGTAAAGATCTGTCTGTGAGAGTGTAACTAAAATAGATGGAAACAAATAGGAAATGATGGAAAACTATTTTCTGTGTTATGTGCGACAGCAGCACCGAAACTGGGTTTTGATTTTAAATCACTTCTCACATAATTCCACAAAAAGACTTACAGACAGAACGTCATGTCTCTCATGTTCATTATTGAAGCTGTAATCATAATTACTGTGAATCAAGGAAGATAGGATTCATGTGCCACGCTGTGTAGAAAATATACAAGCAGTAGTGATGGTAGCCGACTTGAAGCATTAGCTAATATTCTCGTTAATATCAGGTGTAGACACTGTTTTAAGCATAAGAATCAGATCAGTGTGAACTAGTGTTTAAAATGACCTTGTATTCAACTGCCTTAATGAAGCTCAGTAAAATGGATACTTTTGTTTCCACAGCTCTGATTCTGGTCAGACTGCAGTTAACTAAGACCTGAATATGAATGTAACCTGTACAAAAAAAGAGAGAAAGAAAAGAAATCAGACTATATCTGATAGTGTACTTCTGGTTTTTGTTTATGATTTGCAAAGTGTTGCAGAACAATGTGGAGGCAGACTTGCAAAGCTGTGGTTTATTTGTTGTCAGCAGCAGTGTACAGTTTATTTTCTCTGTGATGTGTATCTTTATGTACATATAAGGATAAAGAACAACAAATAATGCAGGTTAAAATTATTCATATATAATGGGAAGGATGTTTATTTATTTTTGATGTCATAAAAATGAAACAATAAAAAAGCAAATTGTGAAAAAAATAAAAAATTACTTTTGTAAGAATTTAAAATTGTCATTTCACTTCATTTCTAAATCTTTTTGAAATAATCTTTGATGCTGAAAAATGCAGTTTTTCAAATTTCCATTAAGCATGTGCGTTGCTTTATTTTGTTTTTTATCATTTTATTTGGCTGTGAATGAAACACACAGAGTACTGTGAGCTTTCAGGGATGAGCGCTTGATGTGGGGGTTTTATGGTGGTGGTTTCCAGCCTTAATGGCTTGTGATTGCTCTGACTCATATTGCAGGGGTTCTTTTTTTTTTTTTAAGTAATTCATAAAAAGAAAGAACAAAGACTAGAAAAAGCCTCAGATGTAAATTTTTTGCCTATTCTATTAATTATTACAATATTAGAACTAATTTTAATAATAATTTCTACTCAACACCTCCGGTTGGGTGTATACTTGCTTACTTCTTACATTTAGGGACAGGCTGAACATAAATTTGCTTGTCCAGGCTCCTTCTTCTTTGTTAGGCCCTTCAGCTAGCTGGATGGCAGACTGAGAAAAAGAAAACATGACTGAAATTATAATCGCTTGGCTTGCCGCTTTGTTCCCCTCCTTGTCCACAGTGAAAGACAGCATCTTAAAATAGCTCTCCTCTCTGGTTATTTACATTAAGTGCTGGACTCTCTCTCATCTGGAACTTAGGGAGGAGCTACCCAAGGCTGGGTAGACAGGTCGTGGTCAGGCAGGACAGATAGACTTGGGTGGTGTACCGTAATGGCGCCCGTTGCCATAAAATTCATCAGTCCAGGAATTGCGCAGGAATGACGCAGGCACCCCACCCATCCACTGTGCCGCCTCCCTACATCATTGGTGTCCTTTTCGACGTCCTTGAGAACGAAGACCAATCCCATAAAAAGAACAGAGGGTAGAGAAAGAGAGTAAGTCCCATCTCCATTCATAGAAAGTACCTCAGAGAGCACTCGTGATAATTAACAATTATGGTAAAGAAAAAAAAAAACCTGTCACTTGTCCAAAAGTCAATCCATTTAGCCAGGCCTTTACGGGAGAAGGAGATTGTTGGGGGATGGTTTTTGCTGAGGACTCTTCCAGAGAGCATTTGGACACAAACCAAAACAGATTTGTTCATTCATAACCACTAGATATATTTTGAATGTCATGTGATGTCTTTGCAGGTGTCATTGATAGTTTGATCTTTTTTCACATCTTGAATTTCTATTTTTGTTTTCTTTTTTAAGAAGCCACTCTTTTTGTCTGTTCTTCTAGGAAGGAAAGAAGGAAGGAAGGTTGTTAAAGTATGTAATTAGATCTCAAACGGAGACCAGCAGACAAAGAATTTTCCTAAAGGGGTTCAGTAACATCATTTGATTACTGACTCATTATAATGCAGTTATATATATTTTTATACAGAGGCTAAAAGTCTCACTTTAGCCTGGTGATGTGGGCAAAGAGACTTTTCAAAGCCCCTCCTGAACGCTGCTTATTCAGACTCCAAGGTTCTTCATGCTGGCCTTGCTGACATGCAGCTGTTACTGACTGAATTTCTCCTTTTTTTCTGGTGGAAAGTTGTTGTTTTTTTAAAAGTCTGGTCTATGGGTGAACAGGATGTCCAGGATGTTCAAAAATGGGAATCTGAACCATTTTTCCTTTGCTGCACTTTATCTGTTTCAGCTGTCTTCTCTGATTTATTTCTGAGCTTATTTTTCCCAGGCCAACCTTAAGAGATAAAAAGGAATTCTTGGAATCAATGTCCCACTTTCCCTGAATGTGGATACAAGGAGATGAGATTACAGTCAGTGCATTCAGATAGACATCTAATGCGCTGCAGTCAGGCATACCTTTGAAGAGCAGATTCAAGGTAAGGTGACTGTTCAGGTATCAAACTGCTTGCTGGATTATTTGTGATGAGGATTGTTTATTGTTCATTTCTAAAGGTTCTGAAAGAGACCAAACTTCCAACAACCAATTCCAGTACTGAGACACCAAAAGAACTCACTTCAGCATTTTATAAATCAACAGAAAACATCAACAAATGTAAATCCACGGCATCACAAGGATAAAGTACAGTAGAAAATTAGACATTACTAAAATGTAAACTTAGTCATTTAAGAACTGCTTGGCTGGACTAGACACATTTTTAACAGTTTCACAATAAATAATGGAGCAGATGGAAACCAGAGCTGTGTGCTTAGTTTAAAAAGGAGCCACAGGAATTTTAACTTGAAAGCTTTATATAAAAAAAAATGCTATGACAAACATGGATCAGTTGAATTTTAGGATACCCACTTTTAAAAACCAGCTCAAATAAACATTTGGATCTCTCATCCTCAGGTGATTTGATTCCATTATAAACAATTTATCCAAATTCATAAAACTGTAATAAAAAACTAGCCCTTTGATCTGGAGCCTTGACACTGTGAAGGCAATCTTAAAAGTCCCTCACTCTTTTAGTAACACTAATGAAGAGAGATTGTATCTTAATAAAAAACCAAGCACCAATAAGTCAGCCATGTCTCAGTGCTGAAACAGAGACTATAAAGCTGCACTGATATTTCTTAAATATTTGATACATCTCAGAAATGTGTATTTTCTATTGTCTTTTCACAAAAAAAGTTGTTGTTTTTTTGTTTGTTTGTTTGTTTTCTGTGCATCATCCCGCTCAGTGAGGCTGAAATGTACAAGTGAAGTAATAATATAGGAAACACATTATGGAGTAAAGGAAACCTTTAATAATAATTTGTGTGCATTAGGATTTTTTTGTGAATTAAACATAACAGAAATCTGGACATGCATTCAGTATCTCCTCTGCACGTAATGTGACATAAGAAAGCTCATATCTCATCTAAGGCTCACGCACCATCATGTTGGCAGCCTGCTATTTATGTCCTTCTTAAGTAACATCCCCTAATTTAATTATAAAGAAGCTAACTAAAACATGGGAAGAGGGCAGGAGACAAACAACATCTCAATATGAGGAAAAATGTGATTTTGTGTGTGTGAAATATTAAAGTAACTGGCAAGAAAGAAAGAAAAATAATGGGTCTACTTGTAGGCACGAACATGCAGCTTTTTAATGCATGAATAGATATCTGTGCACTATCTCTCACACACATACACACACACACACACACACACACACACACACACACACACACACACACACACACACACACACACACACCAGACAATAATGCCATGTCTAATTGTTTCCCATATATCTCTCCATCTCCTCCATTAGTCTCTCCAAGCAGCTGAGGAACATCTGCAGCAAAATGAATGCAATGGCTGCTCTAATCCAATCAGCCAGGAGAACTTAATTATACAACCCGAATGCCCATTGGGGTCCTGGCTGCAATAGACTGTCTGGAGCTCACCGCAGGAATGAGACAACTGCTGTGCAATCAGCAAACCTACTAATTCATAATAAGTCAGAGCCATGAATCAGCTTCAGCAGTATGGAATTAAAGCTGTGGCTCAAAGCTTTGCTCAGATCCTGGAAGACCAGATTTTACACGTGGGGCCCCACTGGATCAATGAGAATCAAATTGTTCCAATGCACGATGAGTGTGTAGAGAAAACATGAACAATTACACATGAGAAATGAACCAAGTAGGCTACACATAAACACT
>JAMQGT020008312.1:0-61168 GCA_024447675.2 Pterophyllum scalare
TTGTGTTATGTGGCCTGGTTAGATTACGTATTGCTGTCATGCTAAAGCCCCGCCTCTGTGATCAGGGCTAACAGCTATTGGATGGCTGTTCATTAGCAACCATATTCCTATTGACCAAATAACCAAAGATCACAGATTTTTTTTTTCCCTGACTGCCTGTGGGGTGCGATTTAAGTCCTAAAATGAAAAGTGGCTTGAAATGATGTGCTCTTGATCTAAACTCCAAAGTGCTTCAGCACTACTATTAGTGAGTTCATCTCATACAATATACATGAAGTATTCCTTGTTTCTGATTTTCTTTTCTTCACAGAGCAGCACACACTGCTATTTTTGCACTGAATAACTTAAGTGGTTAGATCGGCTATTTTAAGGATTTTACCAAAAATTTATTGTGACACTATTTGCTTTATAAATTTTCTGAAACCCCATGTGCGCCCAACAGACAAGCTCAATCACCAAAATAAATAAATAAAATTACAAAGCAAAGTAAATGGTTTTTAAAATCAGCTCTCTCGGCTCTATTTGAGCTGCTTTAAATGTTTATTTTTAAACAATTTCACACTTGTCGATTATACATTATTGCCATCCCAAACTACAAAACAATGGCATATTGACTGCCAACATTTTGAGTGCACACTAGAGCAATCAATACAATTATTCATAGAAGCTGAATTCAATAAGACATAAGCAGACATTCCAAAAGCTCTATAACTGATTTCCAAACTCAAGACCACATAATGTTAGTATAAAAAGTAGAATTAGCTGAATGAATCTAATCAAAATCATCACCTTTAATATAATAATTATAATATTTAATATATATATGAATAATTGATGTCTGCTACAGTTGAATGTTACCTAACCTTTTCAAAACATAAAATTGGTTTGCTTCATTTTATTTTGCAAGGATGGCGACCTGTCCAGGGTGTACCCTGCCTCTCGCCATATGACAGCTGGGATAGCACCCCCCCCCCCGTGACCCTGAAAAGGATAAGCTGAAGAAAATGGATGGATGGATTTAAAAGCTCTAAAATGAATTAGAACATTACATGTAAGCTTTAAATTTCCTGTATATAAAATTAGATTAAAAATAATCTCTCATCCTCCTCTCCTCTCCTGCCTTTGTTACATCTATCTCCATCTCTGACATTGTCGCATATTAATGTGTTTTGGGGTATGTTTTTTTTTGTTTGTTTGTTTGTTTTTTCGCTCCCTGAAAAATGCAACAACTGTACATGTAGCTAGCAGAAACATTTTGTGTGTTTGGTGATATTTATGGCGCTGTTTCAAAGTTGCATTTGGTATCAGCTGCCACATTTACGCTCAATCCTCTTCTATAGCGTTAGTTAAATGTTGAGGTACCGCAACCAACTTTATCTACACCTTTATCTTTTTTATGCTGGCAAAGAGAAACTACCAGGTGTAGTCAATCACGATCACTACTCAGAAGTAAATAGTCAAGCTGTCAAGTTTAAAAACATTGTAGAACCTGATTTAAGTGAATGGATATATATATATATATATATATATATATGTATATATATATATATATAAATACAGGAAATGGGGGGAAGATACAGGGGAAACATGCGGGCAAACTGGCGACAGGCCGGGACCGCCCGCACCACAACGCGGCACATGTATGTGGTCGTTTGCTCTACCCTGTGTTGATTAGAGAAATCCAAAATAAATTCAAACTTGTGCACCGAATTCATGCTTTTTTAAAGTCATTAAATATGTATGCTGCACAATCATTCCACCCTGGAAAAATAATAGCTCAAAGAAATTATTAAAAGCCTCAAACTACCCTGACATTCATGCCCATGATGTATCTATATAAACTTCCACCACAACTAGTATATGTACAAAGGTAAGGTGTATGAGGTTTTTTCAGAGCTGAGAGATGTTGAGATGTTGCTAATTATGAAGCATCACCTCTGCTACAAACCGGATTGTCTGATAGGATACAAAGTATAAAAAGCATAAAAGCAAAGTGCATGTAAACATCTAAACAACTGTAAATGATTTATGAGAGAAATGCACTCTAAATATTGGGCCAGACCTCTTAATTTTGGAATTTATGTCTTTTGAATCACTGTTGCACCAAGTCATTTCATGAAATTTCTTTCCTTCATGATTCACTGAAAGTGGTATTATTGGAGGTGGAAGCGTTTAGGAACCGCAGAAACGCAACCAAAAGTGAAGTGGCAGACAACGTAAAGTCACACAGTGGGGTCACAGAAGTAAAAGCCGCAAACACTCAGCTGACTCAGTAACTGCGAGGTTGTAACCCTCCTCTGGCATTAACATCACTGGGGAGCTTCATTGCATGGAGCATAGAGCAGCTTCTCTAGTTGCTTGCATTTTTGATATTTAAATGTATCTGATCTGGAGACTCACAGATAAAGCACTTAAGCTTTTTTGATAAAGGAGGGGTTTTTTTCTGTTTCTAAAGGCTAATTCATTTTTTTTTTTACATAAACAGCAACTATATAATGCATTCTGCTTGCCCTGTTGACTTCACAATATGACTTATATCAGAGGACTGCCATTATCAGATGTCAAGATATGGATTAACAGGGCACAGGTTTTATATTATGTTCTCTGTAAAAGGACTTCAGAGCGTGCAGATTTACCTGTTCTATATTATTCCATTATGCAAAATAATGTGGTTTTTTTATTCATTTAATTTCTTAATATACACTATACAGCCACAAGTATTCACTCAACCATCTAAATCAAACACCTAGGCATGCAAACTGTTTCTATAAGCGTTTGTGAAAGAATAGGTCGCTCTCAGGAGCTCAGTGACTTCCAGCATGGTAACGTGATAGGATGCCACCTGTGCAACAGGTCCAGTCGTGTAATTTCCCCGCTACTAAAAATTTCAACTGTTAGTGGTATTATAACAAAGTGGAAGTGATTGAGAATGACAGCAAATCAACCATGAAGTGATAGTCCACACAAAATTACAGAGAGCAGCCAGTGGATCCGGAGTCGCATAGTGAGCAGAGGTCACCAACTTTCAGTAGAGCCAATCGCTACAGACCTCTAAATGCAAAGTGCCGGATGCTGTGGTGTGAAGCACACCACCACTTGACTCTAAAGCAGTGGAGACGTGTTCTCTGGAGTGACGACTCACACTTCTCCATCTGGCAATCTGATGGATGAGTCTGGTTTTGGTGGTTGCCAGGAGAACAGTGCTCGTCTGACTGCAGTGTGCCAACTGTAAAGTTTGGTGGAGGGGGATTATGGTGTGAGGTTGTTTTTCAGGGATTATGGTGTCGACTTGTTTTTTGCGCACCAGTGCACAAAACAAGGTCCATAAGGGCATGGATGAGCGAGTTTGGTGTGGAAGAACTTGACTGGCCAGCACAGAGTTCTGACTGCAACCCTTAGAACAGTGCTGGGATGAATTAGAGAGGAAACTGCAAGCCTTCTTGTCCAACTTCAGCATCTGACCTCACAAATGTGCTTCTGGAAGAATGGTCAAAAATTCTGACAAACACACTCCTAAACCTTGTGGAAAGCATTCCCAGAAGACTTGAAGCCGTTATAGCTGCAAAGGGTGAGCCGACATGGGATCTCACTCAAGTTCATATGAAGGCAGATGAGCAAATACTTTTGGCAATATAGTGTGGAATAACATTACTCTTTAAGTGGCTATGAAAATGACCAAGACATGTTCATAAAACTAACCATGAGCACCTTCACAAAAAAAAGATACACACAAGAGAACGCATCATTCTCCATCTTTGCTCATTTTTCCTCATGGCTCTTTTCAACTCAGCACTTTTACTGCCCAGTGCATTCCTGATACCTGTCACAAAATGGATTAATAGCTTTAGGAGTCAAATATGATGGCCCATCAAAGGACCCACAGGTTCAAAGCATCACTTCTCAGGTAAACCGATTTCAATGTGCTTCTTCACAAAAGTTCAAATTACTTTTCTGCCCACTGTCACTTTAGTCAAACTTATCTTCCCTCATCTTTGCTTATTTTAACTGTCAGCACAACCTGATGCTCTTTTTTTCAATTAATGGCTGCATATTTCTTTGCTGTTTTTCTCTTCTTTTTTTTTTACCTTTTCTCTACCTGTCTTTATTCCCATCACACCCTAGTAAATGTTCTGATGGTTTATAGAATCATGTGGCTCAGTAGCTGATAAGCTGTAATTAAAGTGTTGTGATATAGTGATAGCAGAGGATTGAGAATCACGTCAATTAAAAACCAATTACGAGGTACATGTTAGACCTTTTATAGGACACAGAGGGTGCACAGATGATCAGATCACTCTGAGAGAAGATCAGAAGAAGAGGAGATAAAGTTAGGAACTGTAAATATTGATGGAAATACATATCGATATTTACAAAGAATGAGAGAAGAAGGGTATATGATATAGAAATAAGTTTGGATTATGTTCCTGTAATAAGCTATAGAGACATTACTTAATATCTATTTTCTTCTTTTTTTAAAGCATAAACTAGATTAGCAGTTTTGTTTTAGTGAATGAATAAAAGTTTAATATTTCACAAAGTGTGATTCAGTGGAGTCAACATTTTTCCATGATGTGCTGCTGGTTATTGGCAATACTTAAAAATAAAAGATGTGGCAACAACTGCTTTGGACAGATGGAGAAAAAAAAACAATTTTAATGTTTCCATACAGTGTCAACTGAACATACCCTGGCAAAGGGTTCTAGTTCTTTTTATCCATGTGCACGTTTAGCTCTTGGTAGTAATGACTTACCTGTAAAATATGCATCTGTGCGCATCTATGTTGCACTTAGGCGCCAATGTGGTCACTGGAGCCAACAGCACCCATTCAAGGCAATGCTTGCAATTTCATGAGACACGCCACAACGCATCCCAGGAGCAGCTCTGTGTCATTTAAAATAGTCAAATTTTTTTTACGGAAGTTGCAGCAAACTGTACAGACAAATTTTCAAAATAAAAGATGCAATATTACAGACACACAGCCGGTGTGTTTCAGAAGTTGTTGAGCTTTTTGCTGCTTAGGTGACCCTGAACCCTCCCTATGCAGGTATAGGTGCAGGCTAAGAGGGAACCTTCCATTTTAGGTTAACAACCCTAAGCAATTGAGCAATACACTCCCATTATTAAATTGGTAGACAAATGTTGTCCTCCCACCAATTCATCCATCCATCCATCCATGGACAGGATCCAGCACTCCCACTATCAAATCTGGGCAAATGAATAATATATTGTCAGCTTTTTAAAATGATAAAATGATATGATTTTTTTATTATTTCAAATGATCTTATTAATTTAATTATTTATTACTTAGCATTTCTGCTTTCATGCCCACCCAATTTGTAGGTCACCATTATCTAATGTTGCTATCCTGACAACTTAATGTTAGCTTACTGATTAGCAATGCACTAACCAAGATTCATGCAGTCAACCCTTCTCAAACAATCTCATGCCACACACCTCTTTATAATGCAGTGAAAAACAAATTCATAATTTATAACAGCGTGGGGGCAAAAATAAGTGACTTTAAGCATACATGTAAGACAAAGAAGGCATTGAGGCAGCAGCATTGTGTAGCAGTGAGGTATTCAGACCATAAGAAGGAATAAGATAATTCTCTATCTATAATTAAATAATGAAAAAAAAATCTGTAGATTATTCCCTTGGATGATCCTCAAAGTAATCTCAGCACAGTGCCTCACCCTCATGCTGTGCACAAGCTGTTAAGAGTGAGGGAGCCACTCTGCAATGTTCTTGCGATTACCATTTGAAGTTGTGTTGTGTTCCCAATTAATGCAATTCGAAATGGACAATGGCCAATTTAAGAAAATAAATTCTTGATCCAGTTTTGGTTTACATGGCACCCTCTTTGTTTTTTTATTATGTGCCTCTCTTTAATTGAAATACTGCAATGGCACTTTCAAATTTTTTTTACCCTCAACAAGCACATATTTGATTTTTTTTCTATCTGTGAAACGAGTGCCATCACGTGCCATCACTTTAATGCTATCAGCAAAAACTTAAACTAACAGTACTCATGATGCCTAAATTTTTGACCAATGAGAGCAAAAACTTTCATTTGTTTTCTGTTTGTTTTTTAATGAAACATCTCTCAAATTAGCATTTTAAACCTTTACAGCTTTGCCCAGGAATAGACTAGACTTGAGACCATCTCACACATTCTGAAAAGATGACAAATTTCTCATTCTCTCTACTTTGCTCTCCTTTTCTTTCCGCTCTTTCCTCCCTTCTGCAAAGTCTCTCTGATGCATGAGCACCTGCTTTGTAGCTGACATTTAAGCAACATCTCATCACACCGCCAAGTCTGATCACAGATTCAATCTTCACAGTAACACTGGGTCAGAGCTTAGACCCCCATGTCGCCTATCTTATCTCAGTTTCTGCTATTTTAATTACACACTGACATTTACTTTTACAGGTTCTACACTGTGGTACAGTTAATAAATAATTAAATGTTGAGGCTGGGAGGTATATCAGCTTTTTAAGGTATATTAAAATATTTTTATTGAGAAAATAATGTTTGTGGGGGTTTTTTCCACCATAACTCCTTGCTGAAGTTTGTATCGTTGTTTTTCACTACTCTCCAAAACTTGCTCAATCCCAACCCCATTCCTCAGTCTCGCTCGAAAGGTTCCCCTGCACCATGGAAAACTCTCAGACTCTGAAAGTATTTGTTAAAGTACTGTTACATTTGTATGTGTGACAGCAGATGATAGGTTGATAAGTTCCCCGATTCCCAAGTGTAGAAGAGGGGTTGTCAAACTAAAATTTCCAAGATGATAAGTTCCCTGAATTGTGGAAACAGCACACTAACAAGCCAAGTCATTTCTAATCTAGTCACTGTGTGATTCAACATGTTAATTCAGAACCAATTTAACATGAATACAAGGATTACAAACTAAAAAGCCTGGGTGCTGCTACACAAGTAAATTGTTTGTTTTTGAAGCAAGATCTTGCAACATAGAAATGAGCAATGGACCTCAACCAGCAGCCAGCAAGATATTGGCTTCCATTTCCCAGCTGTCTGATGGCAGAGTAAAGTGTTACTCTGCCTAAATTTGGCATACACCAAAAACAGATCTTGCTATTTTCTACGTGGGACATCTTTTTTTTCCATTATTAAAATACCTTTTACTTCTGACTTCTAATCTATAGCAGTACATTATTTAGATTAGTAGTAGGCTTGAGAATATGCTGACTGTCATCTACCAGGCATTGTCTAAGTACCTCATATAACCCCACTTCAAACGAACCACAGTACACCTAAGCGAAAATGGTTTACCAATTAAATGTTTTTTACTTTATTTATAATTAACAAATATGTAAATGAATTACATAAATAACAAATGAACATAAATATGGTCTAAATTTTCTGAAAATTACAATCTCTCCTGACTAAGAAGGTGACTCCTTTCAACGATGTGCACTAAAGTTGAGCCATATTTTTATTTTTGTGAAATTTCACTAAATTCAGATCTGAATCCAGTGAGTAGCCAAATTGTGCAGACCTAGCCCATGTGAACACATATGAATGCAAACATAGCAGAATGTAGTGTCTCACATACAAGTGTTAATGCTCACACACATTCATTGGTGTTCAAGTACAGTACAGTTGGGCTTGGCCCCTTAGTTCCAGTGAAAGGAACTCTTAATACTTCAGCATACCAAGACATTTTGGACAATTTTATGTTTCCAACTTTTTGGGAACAGTTTTGGGATGGCCCCTTCCTGTTCCAACATGACTGTGCACCAGTGCACAAAGCAAGGTCCATAAAGATGTTTGGTGTGGAAGAACCTGACTGGCTTCTAGAATCATGACCTTAACCCAATAGTATACCTTGGGGATGAATTAGAGTGAAGACTGCGAGCCAGTCACCATCAGTGTCTGAACTCACAAATGCGCTTCTGGAAGAATGGTCAAAAATTCCCATAAACACAGCCCTAATCCTTGTAGAAAGAATTCCCAGAACAGTTGAAGCTATTTTGGATTAAGACTCGGATGTCACTCAAGTTCCCATGCGCGTGAAGACATATGAGCAAATGCTTTTGGCAATATAGTGTATGAATATCGTGTTGCACATCTTTGAAATTACAATTGTATATATGTTCTAAAGAACATATATACAATTGTAATTTTGGAGTCTATAGACTAGAAAGGTAAACTTCCGGACGGAAGGACAGACAGATGGATGGATGTATGGACAGATGGACAGCGACATAGATGGTATGATGACAATATCCTCCTGCTGTATTTTGTGTGGGAGGATAAAAAGTGAATTTCATTTATTAGCAATTCATTCAGTTCACCAGTGAACCACAAAAGGTTGTTGGTGGAATTTCTCAACTATCTCACTCTGTGCCCTACAGGAAAACAGACAGGATTTAAATTTTTACAGTTCTGTCTCAGAAAAGATTCAAGTATAATGTATTGATTATAAAATTTACCTTTAGGATACAAAGTTTTGCAGAGAAAAACTAACACGCTTTTTCTCTTTCTGTTTGTCATACACAGCCATTGTCAGAGCCATGGCTGTATATGAGCAACATGCCCCCCCCCGATCATAAAGTGTGATCTGAGTGTCTTCCTTTTTGAGGGATTGTGAGCTGTCAGTCCAGGTCTGCATGACTACAACACTGGACAATTTTATATCCATTCATCTACATAATAAGGGTACAGAGAGATGCAAACACACATGCACTTGTATATGAATACAAATGTATTCAATCCCATTACATGGAAGCAAGAATAATCAGGCACACACAAGAACACCTGCAGCCTCTCCATCTCTGTGGCTCAACCAGAAACCTTCCAACTCATTTAAATATACACAAACCAGCACACACACAGAAGTAGGTTGACACACAAACAAAGGGGAATAAATGGTAATCAGATTGTGATTATGGGTTTCTGTGAAACTATAGAGACAATGGCCAAGGTATGACAATGTTCTCCCCACTATTCAAGCAGCTAATACCTGTTATAATATAACCAACCAAATAAAAATACATTTATACCATTTTAAAATAAAATTAGCCAAAGTATCACACAAAACCTCAAAAATAACCTGATTGACTCATTTCCCATTGCCAGGAGATGAATTTGCATATCATGTTTAAATTTTGGCCAACTGGAGCTGTAATTGATGAATATCGTCTGACTGTTATGGTGTGGCAGATTGAGGGTCTGTGCTTGTTTAACCCCATTGATTATCCACAGGTGGAAAGGTGAGGCAGGCATCAGGTATTTGATCTGCCTGTGGACAGAGTCTCCTGTCTGGTTTGTCTTTTCCACACCTTTACCAGATCAACTCATGTGCAACTTATGTGAAACTCACTGCAGTGGTGAAGGTCAGGCCAAGCCTGTTACCTGAGATTAGTATTTTTGCTCATCGACTAATCCTAAATCTCTCTGCTTTTTCCAGTTACCATTTATTTGCATTAGAGGGTCATCTGTTTCCCTGGAATCCCTTGGAATTCGGACTTGTGAATACCTCAGACCACTCTTGCCTAATTCAGCTATGAAACTCAGAACTCAAAGTTTGGAACTCATATGCTCAACTGCCTGCCCACTTGCCATTGGTTCTGCTCACTCAACTCTGGAAACTTATCTGCCGCCCTAGAGCACCTCCTAGGGATGAACAGACCTCCCACTCACAAATCCCGTGCACAAGCGCGGTCCCACAGATTCCACCACCTTAGATTTGCTCACTCACCAACTTGTAAATAAACACTTGAAACTCATAAACTCCCACTTGAGACTGCTTTCTGGGTATGACACTGATGACTGCAGACATCTGACCTGAAGAAGAGAGCTGTTTTGGCACTGCCCACCGACACCAAAAGCCAGATGGGGTGTCTCATGCTTCATGTAAAAGGTGCTTTAAACCACATACATTTACATATGCATTCTTGTGTGTGTGTGTGTGTGTGTGTGTGTGTGTGTGTGTGTGTGTGTGTGTGTATTTGAGTGGGCAATGGTGTCGGAATGATTAATGATCACTGTGCAATGGAAAACAAAAGATAATATACAGGGACAACCAGACACACTTGAAAAGTAATCAATGCTTAAGCAGAAGAAATACACGTGTGTCCACGTGTGTGTGTGTGTGTGTGTGTGTGTGCGTGTGTAAATAATCCCAAAGAGGGCAGAAGAAGTGAATAATAACTTTGAACATGAGCTCCAAGTAATTAACTGTGAGCCAGAACAGATAGACTCCACAGTCAATATGTCTTAAAAGAAAAATACAGTGTGTGTGTGTGTGTGTGTGTGTGTGTGTGTGTGTGCGTGCACGCAAGTGTGTATTTGCATGTTGCCATATGTGAGTACATGCATAGTATAAGGATCCATTAAAACCACCCCAGGCTAAGAGAGAGGTGTAAGATGTTAATGTTTGCGCTGAAATGTTGTACGGTAAAGATAAAAAAAGTGTGTGTTCACGCTGTTCAATGTATTGTGTGAGTTGTCATTATGGTAAGCATGGTGTGTTAGTCAATCTGTCCCTGGGGGCCACATAAAAACCACATAAAAAATTAATAAATAAAAAAAAAATCATACAAGACCCCAAATAGAATCCAACAGTTTGTTGTGAAAAGTAACAACAAGTAAAACAATATGGACAAGCCTGAGGGTGAGAATAGATGCATGTAGAAATGAAAACAATAAAGCATGGAGTATTAAGCATAACTACAACAGGGGGGAGAAGGAGAAGTTAAAGGGAGAGGGAAAGAGGATAGTATATAGACAAAGAAGCCAAAGATGAAAATCAAGGTAACCAACATGGCTAACATTAAATAAAGTGAAATGATAACAGGTAAACTATAGAGTTAAAATGAACTGAAACTATTGAAATAATCACTAGTCTACAGCCTTGAGGGACAACATGGCAAGCACAAGTTAGCATGCACGTGCATCAGCAGAAGCAATCAATGTAAAAACAGAACACAAACAGGCACCCATACTGACACCTTCATCCACACGTAAACAGTCTCTCTTACTCTCCACCCTAAGCCTGGCATTGACTGTTTAGTGCTGCAGGTTCTGTATTGATTTCTCTAATCAGCTTTAAATGAACAATTATGGCCAGCTGTTACTTGCAGCTTCTCCTTAACAGTGTATATATCTGTATAAAAAATTAAACTCTGCTTTTTCTAAATAGTTTTAACAAAGGAAAAAAAATCCCCATTCACCCTGTGGGCAGTCTTTGTTTATCCTATAAGCGCAGGTCCTCTTCCAGAGGCCTGGGAGCTTGAGGGTCCTACACTATATCTCAACTGTTCATAGGACTGCACTCTTCTGAACAAAGATCTCAGATGCCATTCCTGGAATCTGCTGGAACCACTCTCCCAGTTGGGGGTCAATACCCTAGTACTTTTTGTCAGTATGCCCTGGTTCTTCTACAGCTGACGTGGACCTTGTTAATCCGGGCGATATCTGAGACAGTATGGCTATAGTTATATATGGGCCACTCCACACTAAACTGTACAATTGGAGCCTGTGTGTAATATGAAATAATATTTATTGCAGACTTCTCGGATGTCGTTCCTGGAACCCGTGGGAGCCACTCTCCCAGTTTGGGTGTCATTGCCCCGAGTGTTCTGATTTCAGTGGGGTCCACTGTTACCTTCACCTTCCACATCCTCTCTAGCGCTTCTCTCAGCCCTAGGCATTTCTCAAGCTTCGTGTCTTCCTTCTTCCTGATCTTGCTATTGCTTGGTATTGCTACATCTACCACAACAGCTTTCTTCCTCTGCTTGTCCACCACAACTATGTCTGGTTGTTTAGCCATCACCAGTTTGTCTATCTGTGTCTGGAAGTCCCACAGGATCTTAGCTTGACCACTCTTGGGGATCAAGCTAAGACCTGTATACTATGCCAGCCACTTGGGTATAGCGTTCCATGTATGCCCTGCTTGCTAGCATCTCCTTGCTGTTATGTGTTGGATTGTCTCAGGGGGAACCTGTCCATGCTGCCTTCTATCAGTGGTTCAGGTTGCTGGCGTAATGATGTTGGGGGTATGAAGTGGGGCACACTTTGAATTCCTTAGAACCAAATGAGCATTTTTTAAAAGCGACAGTGTACCCATTTTCTGATGGCTGCTTCCAGCAGGATAATGCACCATGCCACAATGCTCAAATAATCTCAAACCGGTTTCTCGAACACGGCAGTGAGTTCACTGTACTCAAATGGTCCCCACAGTCACCAGATCTCCAAAAGAGCACCTTTGGGTTGTGGCTGAACAGGAGATTCACATAATGGAGCTTCAGCAACTGTGTCATGCTATCATGTCAATATGGCCAAAAATCTCTGAAGAATGTTTCCAGCAACTTGTTAAATATATGCCATGCACAAATAAGGCAGTTCTGAGGCAGAATGAGATCCAATCTGGTACTAGCAAGGTACAATTAATAAAGAGACGAGTGTGTGTGTGTGTGTGTGTGTGTGTGTGTGTGTGTGTGTGTGTGTGCGTGTGAGAGTGAGAGAGAGAGAGAGAGAGAGAGAGAGAGAGAGAGAGAGAGAGAGAGAGAGAGAGAGACAGAGACTGCTCTATTGAAAGTGTTTACAATGATCAAACAATAGAAGACCAATAGGGAAGGTATCACTAGATGAATCACTAGATGTATGCCTAAGTGTGAGTGCAAAAAGTGCATTGAGTGTACATAGTAAGACAAACCCCAAAAAAGTCATTAAGGACACTAGAACAAAAGCTGAAATGTCATTTCATGTTTATCAGCACCTCTCCTTTTCTTGTAGTCTCTCTATCAGCTGTATTTTTTGACAAATTTTGGCTCCAATTAGTTTCACAAGGAAGAAGCACCTCTCCTCTAGGCCTGTCTTTGCTTCATGTATTGACATTTGTTTTGTGTGTTATTACATTAGTATAATTTAGTCCTTGGGGCCTGTTACATCATCAGAACCTCTCAACAGCTCTATTTAGTTTCAAATAAATGGATTTCAAATATTTTATTGAACTAAGCTGCAATTATCCCCAATTTTAAAAGGTTAATATCCAAAACAGCAATTTTTCTTTCTTCAGTTCTGAATGAAATACTTTTCATTGTCATCAGTTATAGCAATTAAATAATCACGTGTCAGAAAATGAAATATAGTAAATGATACGGTTAAAGCAAGACACAATATTTGCATTCTGACAAAATGAGGTCACCTATGGGGAGTTATGATTTTATAAAGAATATAGACAGACAGACACACACACACACACAATTCAAGAAGCTGGAAAACAACCCAGGGATACACCCTGTGCAATAAGGTAAAAAGTATGTCTGGCTAACTTATGTTCTCCATCTCTCAGACTGTGACCCCAATAAACTTCTGTACCCATAATTCCCCCTGGGCTCATGTCATGCTTTATCGACTGCCTAATTCACAGAAAAAAGGAAAAGAACAGAGAGACAGGGAGCAGAAAGATCATTAAATTGCTTAAAAGAGATAGAAAAGAAAAACAATGCAGGCCAGATAAAAATAAATTACAGGAGATCATCAAACTGTGAAACCCTCAGAGCACTGCATAAGCACATCAAGCCTACCCAAGTGTTGGCTAGCCAAAGGGCCCAGATTCTGACTGGCTGGTATAAACAGTGTTATTTTTTTGCCAATTAATGACGGGGCAGTATTGTTTGGCTGGGTTTCTTCCCTATGTTGCACTTTCCCCCATCTCACACCCACTCACTCATTGTCCATCTCTCTTCTGTTCCCTCTGGTTCAGAGGAAGAGACAGGGATGAGCAGAGTAAAAAAAAAAAAAAAGTCCAGCATTGCCACGGTTTAAGGGTGAACAGAAAGGGAAAGCGGGCTAACATTGACCGTGAGAGAGGTTGTGTTAGGGTCACTTGTAATCAGGGGTTAAAGTGGGATTTGGCAGGTAGGGGAACCCTAAGCTCTGGTGTAGCCATGCAGTGGGAAAAATGACTCAGATGCCTCAAATAACTCCCACATTGATTTGTACTGTGAGCTCCAGTAGATTTGTTTTCTTTGTGCACAGGCTATGTGATCAGCTGATCTGTGCTACTCCTGCATCTCTCAAGTTTACTGTTCGTTGTGGATTTAGTCAACTGCATTCTCCAACACATAAACCCATGTTACATGGGCTAATGCATTTTTCTGACTGCTTTCAAGCTCTTATCTTAAGGGCATCATCAGCTTTAAAACTTTATATTGATGACCCCTGTCCTTGAGCTAACCTAACAATGAACTTACCAGCATCTGCCTTGCACCAGATCAAATTAGTCCACTACTGTCAGCAACTGAGGTTATAGGCTGCACTTGTTTCAACTTGCCACTGCTCTCAGACCGACTAAATACCACAAATAATAACAAATAATCATTTTATTAATTACTGTCAGATATTTCCCAATAGGAATTAACCACTAGTCCAACAGATTTCTCATAACCATAAAAATAAGAATGGCATTTTTAAGTATGTACACTGAGCACTCTTGTCATCTAAAAGAATTCTGTAATTGCAAGATCCATAAGGGATGTTTTTCCCCTCATAAAATATTCTCATTCTCCCACAGTTTATACTTCCAGTATCCTGTGGTCTGCTAAGTCTGCAAGGCGAAGGATGCACATTTTCCTGCTAGCAGCATCTTTTCACTTGTCATTGAAGCACAGTCACAAGGAGGCTGATATGTTAACACCTGTAATTGTGCACGGGACCCAACAAGCCAGTAGGAGTCACTAATGCAGCGGGAAACCTGTTCTTTCTATAACACATAACAAGTGGGGGTTTTTTGTTTTGTTTTTCTTCTTTACATTTGAAACCACATCTCTAATCTACATATATTTAAGCATAATCTATCACACAGAAGATACAGTCACCCTCTTATGTCATCAGGTTGCTTTTAGCTACTTTGGCCATCAGAGACACTGAAAAGAAATCCAAAAGGATAAGGTCAAAGTATTTTATATTACAGCATATAAACAATTAATTTGAAAAATACAACTTATGGAGGACCTAGTTCATGCCACATAGTTATTTCAGCTAAACTCTGACACAGTCAGATACACATACTACAGAAAAAGACTGTGTTGTTGCTTTGTCTACTCTTTTCCCCACAGTAATGCTGGAATTCATCCCAGATCAAAATGTTATTCAAATGTGCCGTATCATGGTTAGGACAAGCATGTACAGCCGTGCCTTTTTTTGGTTGGCGGGAATGGGCTGTTACACCTGTTTTTCCTTGTAACCCAATGATTTGCTTACTGAGGGCACTGAAAGGATGTATTGATAGTCTGTAAAGAGGTTTACAAAAAGGAGGGAGTGAGTATGGCTTCCCTTCCCATAGGAGAGCGGATAGCAGTGTGGAGGATGATGCCAAGTATATGCTACATCTGGAAGCAAGAGACAAGAACTGTGGGCATTGGATATTGAGTGCCTGCCAGATGACAATTGTCTAGACCAACACAGATGGAGGAGAGTCCTCCATCTAAAATCTGCTGGCTTTCTGAGATTGCGAGTCAAACAGAAGAATGCAAAGAACATAGGAGGAGAATGCCAAGCTTTGCTACACCAACTGCAGGATTAATGGGCTTGTTGCATCAGTTCTGACTGTCATCAGCATCTTGATATGCTTTATAGAAATATGAACAAGTGTATAATGCAAATAAAAAAAAAATATATATATATATATAAATAGTTAATCACAACTAAATATAGGAGGAAAAAGCAGATTCTTTATACTCAAAGAAACGCAGGTACTAGCTGGTGATTAAAATATCCCACTCCATTAGAAACAAATGTAGATATCACCACCACTAAAAAAAGATGTCTTACTTTTTGTTTAAAAGTGTCCTTTATTCCCCAGTCTTATCTTGTATTATTGTATTTTTCTTAATGTTTATCCCAGTGTTTAATATTTCCATCTCTAGTTTCTCCTTATTGTACTTATTAGATTTTAATTCTCACCATCCACCTTAGACCCTTATCTGAATGTTGATTCCATTGTGTTCTCATCCTAGGGAATCAATTGCTGCCATTTTGTTAAAAGCCGCTCATGTCACGGAGATACGGGCAAAAATTATTCTTTGTGCCTTGACACACCATCTGCAAAGAATATTAGAAATTGTGATTTAAGTGTCCTGTTTGAATTAGTGATAAAATCTGCATGAGGAGGCTTTCATTCAGCGGTTCAGGTCCTATTTAAAAGCTCTGTGTTTTGCACTCCATCACAGGCTTTTCGCTCTGTTTCACCCTTTCACATTTTAATTTTTGTTTTTACTTCTCTTTTGATTCAGTTTGGGGTTTTTTTTTTAATATAATCCTGAACTTTGTGAAACAAGGGTCCATATGTTAATGGTTGGTAGTGACATTAGCCCTGCCATTGCTTTCACTGATGAATCACAGCACAAGAGAAAGGATACCTTTTTCGTGTATCTGAGGGGCTTTGACAAAATGGCAGCATTTGAAGCCCTGGGAGTGAGACGGGGCTGCTCATTCGCTTATCTCTCACTATTGCCCTTCCACCATGCTGTGACTTTAACCTTCACTGGTTTTTTTCTGGTCTGTATTATCCGTCTTCCACATTCAGTTATTCAATCCCTCCTGGATTTTTGGACATTAATACTGCTCTCATCAGTCTCATTCGCCAAAACCTGGCTCAAATCCTTGTTCTGTTTTTAGTATGGATAATATGCTCTGCTGTACTAGTGCATTAGAGCATAGGTGATTTCATAGTTTTCTGTATATTAAACATCAAAATGTTTAGATTTTTGCCCATCACAGAATATCATCAAAAAGGTAACCCCTCATGGCCCTCATGGCAGCCACTCCAGCCCCCCAAAGGAATATCACCCACGCATTAGCATTCAACATCCTTGCTACTTAAGTATACCACTCTATCAGAGTGGTAAATGTCACAGAGAGAGTGGAGTGAAGACCCCACAATGTTCATGTGTCTTTGGTTGTGTGCATGTGTGCAAGTGTGTTTGCTTCAGAAGATAGATAATAAAGTGAAGAACTGGCAGACAGTCCATAAAGGTTAATTAATATAGAGACAACGAGCAAGCAGGGGCTTACGGTTACATGGATAGATTTCTAATACACACAAAGGACTGAATAAAGGGGGGGGTTATCAAGCATCTATCCTGATTACAGTACATCATGAGTGTTGATCAGACACGACAGTACTGACAGAAATGTTGCAGAGAAATGCATCAAATGACTGAATGTTTACTATAATGATCACGCCACCGAATGGACAACACCAACAACACCAATTAGTCAGTACAAATATTGCTCTGCAGTTTACTTCACACACATTTTATGTTGGTGGATGGTGTCTAACTATGAGCTGCAAATTTTATTAAAGAGCTGTACGTTACAGGCGACATCTGTACCGATCATTTGCCAGCTGTTCATTTTTCAATACATGAAGAATAATTTTGAATCACACTCACGCCACTTGTGTAGTTGGATTTTGATTGTGGCAAATCATTTTTTTCTAATGCAGTAAGACTAATATTTGGATTTGACTTAACCACACAATTGACATGTAAAGCCACGACAGTGAGATATGCTGTAATAGAGCTTGGATTCAACTGAAAAGAAAGAAAAACAAAATTTTCAGTGCCTGGATGTGAAAGTTTAATTTGAAATCCAGTCATTTCTTTATATTTTGCTAGAAAAATGGGAAATGGGTGCAGTGACTTATCGAAACGTGCAAACATAAATGGCAATACACCATAAAAAGCAAAAAAGTTTTATGCAGTTCTATTGCGCTTGAAAGTCAGTATTTGGTATGACCACCTTTATTGTTAAACGCAGTCTAAACTCTCTTAGGAAACTTTTCCTGTAACTTCTTTAAGTTCTCTTCGGGAACAGTTCTCCAGGCTTTGAAGGAGATTCCAAAGCTCCTCTTTGGATGTAGACTGCCTCTTCCATGCACATTGATTACAATTTGAACCACAAATTTCAAATTTGTATTCATGCATATATGCATGTTTTCTGGCTAATAGCTCTTTGGGAATTACCTTGTTGGTGCAAAAATATTGCTTCATGCCTGTCAACCTGTGTTGTCTTTGGCTTTTTTCATATATAGAACTGAATTTTAAAAAAAAGAAGAAGAAGAAGAAGTGTTTTTGCAACATGCTGCTAGCAACAAAGTGCCTAAAGATACAATTAAAAATAGTTTATTTGCTAAATTGGCTGATACATATAAACAAAACATTGTTTAATCCCATGGGTGGCTTTTTTATGCTTAAATGATTCACAGGTCAGTGTGAAGTGGCTTATCAAAGACATTTCTCTGAAAATGGTCAGGTACAAGGACTGAACTGAAAATGAGTGAAAAATCGTCCGATGTCCAACAAAAAAGTTTGAAAGACCTCCAGAAAGTCTGGAAAACTATTACTCAAGACCATTAGAAAAAGAAAAAAAAACTGCAAGAAAATCTGTCTCTCTGGAAGCAAAATATAAAGAAACACACAGAACAGTAATAAAAATGCAGAAGCCACAAAATATGTTTCTAATTTAAAATAAAATACTGAATATTGCATTCACAGTAATGTGTTGTAAGGCATTTTTCTTCTTAATTAACATGGAAACATGGGAAACAGCCAAGTCCCTAATCAGCTGGGACAAGGGGATGAACAAAAATCAAGGTGAGCCTGGCAAAAAATTCCCCTGTGTATTTTACCAAGTTAGGAAATTGCTTATTTTGTTTTGAAAACCATTTGAAAGGGTTGAGAAATGTGGGGAATATTTTTAAACTTCTAGTTTATAAGTGTGCCTGGTAATTGCTTACACCGAGGTGGCCTGAATTAAAAAGAAAAACAGTGGTCATGTTGCAATTCAGCACTGCAGAACAAAAGACTGATATTCACTAACCACAGGTTAGCTTGGCAGGGAACAGGAAATATTTATAATATAACCTTTTAGGATACAATCTGTGAACAATTTTCATTGATCCATCACTTATAAAGTGCTGTTTTGTTCAACAGATTCCTCTGCTTTCTATCCCCTTTGCTAAGATTGGTACATACTGACTCAGAGCCTCTTAGTAAGTGCATTACTAACACTCTCATACCCACAAACACTAAAAAAGACAAATCCAGATGATGAACTGCCCATAAAAGTGCCCAGCTAAGTTCACTATATTTTTTTAAAATGCTAGAGGTCAAAGTGAATTTAATGCTGGCATGGAAAAGATTCTGAGGAAGATGAAATCTATTGGCTGGCTCTGTTATAAAGATAAAAGCTTTAAATTGGACATGGAATGACAAATTATTCACCACTGGTGAGAAAATGCACGATTCCCGCCATCTGAATTGCACTTGTTCATAAAATATATCTTTACCAAAGAACAATTTTTCAACTGGGAATGGTGCAATGCTGTTGAGTCACAGTGTTCAAACGTGTTAAATGAGAACAAAAGACAAAGTCAGACAGACTGTTATATGCAGAAGGAAGCAGAGGAAAAACAAGCATTGCATTTTTTTTTCATCTGTAATAATGAATACCATTTCCTGCCTCAATCAATAATGACAGAAGAGGAAATTGCCCTTATTTTTTGTAATAACTGATTGCTTCACCTCTCCATAATATGTCCACTCCATGGTCTATTTATGTTCATCAATGGATGAATTTAAAAGTAGAAAATAAAACTAACACTGCTGAGGCTTCACTCAAGAAACACATACTCCATCAAGTCGTAGAAGGTAGATATCTTTTTTGCTTTTGTGCTTATCCCAGCTTTTTGCTCCTTTTTTTCCCTTTCTTGTTCCATGTTAGAAATTTATAAAGGGTTTTAAATAAATGGCAGGGTATCTCAGTGAATAAACCCATTAAAGATATAGTTTGGCAATGAAGTGATCATCTTGTTTTCGTTTGGTCCCTCTGTTATTCTGGAGAGGCCCCTTTTACGGTCTCTCCTAGTGATAAATGAAATTGTATGCTGACAGATGAAAGTGGTTCTCCTGCAATATGAAATCCAATTCTTCAGTACTGCAGCGGTACCAAAAACATGAAATACACTAGGCACTTTAATGGACTCTTACTGGGTGTTAGATTTTATATTAAATAGTTCACTATTAAAAAGGTTGTTTAAGATTGTATTCTGTAAAAAATAATATATATCAAATTTCACATTTTTGTATCAGCTGGTGTAGAGAATGGAGCTGGCAGGGGCTTGGGTTTTTGTTCAAGATGTAATAAAAAGGGGAAGACGTTGCCTATCCTTGACACTTGGTACTCATTTGGAGGATTCATTAAGTCTGTTTGCTGTAGTTATCTCCTTGTTTCCCTTTCCTTACCTTTAATGTTTCTCTTCTTGTGGACTTAACTTCACTACTTGATTAAGTCTAGCTCAGTGGAATGCCCAAAGCCAAGGAACATGTATATAAGAACAACAGCTATCCAACCAGTAATTTAATGACACATCTAGTCATTCAAGCAGCTATTAGCTTTGACCTACTAACACTGATCAGAGCCCACTGCATTTTTAACATGCATTTTGTATGTGTGGTAAAGATGCAGTGAGCTCAGACGTACCTCTGAACATTACTCAGAGGAAAACAAGGCCAGTCAAATGTGTGTAATTGTATTATTAGTTTGTGCAAAAGAAATCTGCAATCAAATTTCATTTATATGACACAGGACTATTTCACTGGTAATGTCAACCAAAGAAGAAGCACATTTGAATATAAACTTCAGCAAAATGCAAAGAATCATCTTTAAGGACTAAATTATCCACTGTGAATATTTAGTACAGACACTTCTTTTTTTTCACAGATATTGGACTTTGCATTCCATCTAGGAATATTTGAATTGTGGTAACAGAACTGTGATGGGAAGGGTTTCCTTCTTTGAGTGTCTGGGATCATCCCTATGAAGAGAGCAAAGCCCTGAGACATCCTGAAGAAGCTCATCATGAAACCAGTTCCTCATTTTTAAAAGGAGGCTTGTGAGTTGGTTTCAGGCACCTGATTAGAATACCTCCTACACACTTCCCTGTGGAAGTTTTCAGTGCATGTCCAACTGGAAGGAAAACCGGGAGCAGACCCAGAACATTTTGAAGTGATTACACATCCTATTTGACCTGGGAATGACATGGGCTTTTACAGGAGGAGCTCGCGGCAAACTGAATAATCAGCAAGACAAATGGACCCTAGATGCATTTCTCATGAAAAGAATTAACATCAGAACATGAGCAAAAATAAATAAAAATGCATTAGTGTCTTAAACCTGTTCTTTTTAAAAAGCCACCAGGGGGTGATGGCTGAGGTTGCAAAATTGCTTCTGGTCCAACAGAAGTCTACAGGTAAATGGCCCTCTGCCAGGACCTCTGTAAATGCACTTTGCTGCTGTGTTCATCGGCACAGTCGCCCATTTCCATTCATACTGTATAAAAGTTCATTCTGCTTTTCATCATCACATTTGCTTTCAAAAGTGCCAACGTAGCGATGGAAAAATGTTCATCTCATGGCTTCAAAACAGGACTTCACAAACAAAAGGGTAATGTTATGGCAGTTAACGCCCATCTTTAATACTGTCTGTGGTGGTTACTAACAAAAAGACATGACGTACTAAATAGGAATATTAGAACTGGAAATATTTGAACTGTAATAATGTCTTCTTTTCTAATACCATCCTGTAATAACAACAATAATAATCTTTTTTTATGCCTTTACACTGATTCAGTACCAGGAGGCTTTAATTCAGCAAGCATAGCCTGAGAGAAGAGAGACGGAAAAAAGAATGAGTGAGAAAATAATGCTGCAAAAGGGAAGGGAATGAGCAAGCAGCTGGACTGCCAAAGTAAACTACTTGATAAAAGGACACAGTCAGCCAAAATGAACACTTTTTTTTTTTGTCAATATACATGGATATGAAGTTTGTTTGTTTTTTGTGTGTATACTGTTGGGCGATGTTCTTGTCTGGCAGGAGGAGATTTACAAACTGAGACAACATCTAAGTGGATGACAACAAAGACGGCTATGAAGAACAAACCAGACCATCTGTTTCCCACCTTATAAACAACTTGTGATGTTGTATTGATGATTATGATAAAACCTGAGTTGAAACGGGAGACTAATGGAAGATTAATAAATATAGAAATCGCATTGAAACTGTTTGTTCTTTGACAAGCAGTCATTCTGACGGTTACCAGTGATTTACAACAGTTTTGCTGTTGTCTCTCACAGTACTACATGTCTCTTTATGTGCATCAACTCACATAGTTGTACGGCATCACGCATCACATTATTTTCCATCTGAGGAGTCTGGCAATCTGTCTGGAACCACAGAAGAACTAGCAAACTTTCACTAATGGGATTGTTTATGGCTTGACTGACCTGCAAATATTAGCATATTTTAGTAACAGGAGGTAAATGAACAAATGTTTAAGTTTTTTTTTTTCCTTGATACCTTGCTTGATTAATTAAAGTTTAGCCAATTTTATGATAAAGATCATTTAGAAGATACAGTAATCTGAAATGGAACAATGTCATGAACCTTTTCTATGTCAAATTAAATGGCATTTTTTCTAATAATGGATTATGAGTATGGACTTGAATGCTGATGAAGGATGAAACCTCCATGTTAAGGATATTCCACACTGAGTCACTCTAGAACTGAAGACTGACTAAAACATCACTTATTCCTGTTTGACTAACAAGGTTCTTTTCAATGTTTACAGCAATGCTCACAGTAAACATCTATTAACCTCAGGTCTAACTCACTTCTGACTTGACTGTTGGGATGATGAGAGTGATGAAAATATAGGAAAGGGATTGTGACATTATGCAGGGAGTTAAAAATAATAATAAAAAAACATGCAAGCTATTAGAGAGATGAGGAAGAGAGAGGGGGTGAAAAAAAAGAGTGAAATAGAGAGAAACAGAAGTACCACAGAAATTCTAGCTGTTTATGTTCAAAAAAGGACTGGACAAGTGCTGATAGTTATGTTTAAAGCAGCCATGAATACAAAAGCATCAGATCAAGACTGCATACATGAGAACGCCTGCAAAGCCAAGTTAGACAGATGGGGCAGGGTGAGTGACTGCGATAGACAGATTCTCCAGCTTACCTCGGCAATCCAGCTGCTTGCTCACTCACTTCCCTTTTGCTGCATTATTCTCTCATTATTCTCTCACTCATTCTTTTTTTCTGTCTCTCTTCTCTCAGAACTGTGCGTCTATGGACTATGCTTGTTTATCTTTTCCTAATTCCACTCATCACTCAATCTCTCTCACCAGACAGATCATTAGGATTAGCTCTCTGACACTGCCTATCCCATCAGATGTTGATCGGCCACAGTGCCAGTGTGGGAACCAGAAAATGAGCTCCTACCAGATAATAGCCTGGTCTGTACCTTACATCAGATGAAAGCGATTGAGTCGAGGGAAAGAAAGTGAGCGAGAAAGTCAGACAACTGCCAGAAGTCTCTTTGGTACTCTACACTTTAAGCACATTGTTGCTCTTAGACAATAATAGTTGATTCATTGAGATGTCAGTAGTCTTTCACAGTGGAATTCAAAGTTTACCTTTATGAATGGCAGCAAAAAAAGGGAAAGAGAAATAAACTGCCACTCTCCCAGTTTGTTTCGATTACCACAGGGACCACTGTCACTTTTAACTTCCATGTCCTCTCTAGCTCTTCTCTCAGCCCTTGGCATTTATTGAGTTTCTCGTGTTCCTTCTTCTTAATGTTACTGTCATGTGGTATTGCCACATCTATCACTACGGCCCTGCTTGTCCACCATTACTATGCCCAGTTGGTCAGCAATCACCGGTTTGTCCATCCGTATCAGGAAGTCCCACAGGATCTTAGCTCAGTCATTCTCAACCACCCGTGGGGGGTGTATCCCATTTCGACCTTGGGACATCGAGGTCATACTTGGCACGGAGGTTATGGTGTTCCATGTATGCCCTGCCTGCTAGCATATTGCACCCTGCTGTTATGTGCTGGATTGTCTCAGGGGTATCGCTGCACAGTCTGCACATGGGGTCTTGCCTGTGTGGTGGACCCCAGCTTCTATCGATCTTGTGCTTAGAGCTTGTTCCTGTGCTTCCATGATTAGTGCCTCATGTGCTGTCTTTCAGCCCAGCTTTCTTCAGCCATTGGTAAGATTCTTCGACACCAGTAGCTTTTATATATATATATATATATATATATATATATATATATATATATATATATATTTGAATGAATCTAAGGCAGGAGTGATTTACCATTAATTTTCCTTATTGATTTAATATTATAATAACCAAGTGTACATTTTTCTTAAATCTAAAATTAATAAAGTACTTCATTTATTAATAAAGTACTTCATTTAGTGATGTAAAAGTATGATAAATGTATTGTACAAAATGCTAGGTACTTTTTAAAAAAAAACAGTGAGCTGTCAAAAGTCTCTTGACTTTAAATGTATCTGGTCTTTGTTTAACAAGTGCAGAATTAAGTGGCTCTGTGGGTCTGAATGGGACTTAGGTTCAAATAACAAACCAATGAACATTAGAGATGTTCTGCAGAGATTTGTGCAAATCTTTATGCACAGAATTCATGGCTAAAACAAGATAGCTAATGACATACAGAGAGCCCAACGTGTGGGAGACATTGCACCTCCCAGCTGTGTCGTGTCTGCTGACTAATGTAGCGTCCCCCACATAAACAGAACCAGGCGATGGCTTGTTATAGCTCTAAAGAGGAAGTTCGTCTGTGGCATGAGCCATGAACAGATGTAGTGTGTGTGCAAACATTTCTATACTGTGTACACACACGTGTAAAAATGTGAATTGGGTGTTTCTTGATTCTAGTTTAATTTATAGCATAAAAGAAGGATTGTAGTCATGCAATTATGCATTAATTTATAGGATTTAATTGACTGAAAATGTATTATTTATTGCCTTAGATTAAAGCTTATTTGTGTACTGTCTATCTACATAAGTATGGCAGCTTACATTTTGTTCTCATTCAAACAAAACGCATGAGGCCCATTAATCAACTCTACAGCTCATTTTGATGCACTACCAAGTCCGCAGAGGCAACCACATCTGCAGTGATGCTGGGCAAAAAAAAAAGGTTGCATGCAAGAGGTAATATGACAATGGGGGGAAACAATCAAATGCTGTTTCTTTTTGCAGGAATCCATATGGAAACTAGCAGTGCATTCAGCTACATTTCAGCTGTAAAGTCTAAATGCTGGAGCTGAAGTCTAAGATCCAATATTTAATTTCACACTCCTTCATTGTGACACTTGCAGATCACATAAAAAACAATATAAACTTTACGTGAAACCATGAAATGTCAGTTGACAGTTTTCTTTCTTTAGTTTTTGATAAAAATATTTTCTGTGTACTGTCAAAAGTGTAGGCAAATTTAAAGGAAGAAAAATCATTTCATTGATAAATACTTGCCAGTCTAAGGCAGAAAGTAACAGTGTTATTTTTTTTCACACCAGTAAATTTAAACTTGTGCGTATTACATAGAAAATCAACACAAAAGATAGTTAATATTTATATTTTAATCACATCTTACATGCTATGATTTACACTAAGATGGAAGTGATCCACCAAAAAGGACCTACTCTCGTTATATAAATTGTAGTGAGAGACAAAAGTCCTGTGAGACACCAGCCCACTGTCATTCACAGAGATTTAACAGAACAACCTTTCCCAAAACATAACCAAAAAGTATTTGACAAACCTGTGTCTTATGCTGCCAGCACCCTTCCAACTACCATAACATAATCCTTGTACGTAGGTTTCTAAAACAGGACTGTTATCCCTCAAGGACCAATAATTTGTATACATAGATTTCACTGCAGTTCAGCCACTCAAGCACGGAATTACTCTTTAACCCTCTGAGAGCTAAGTCATTATTGGTAATAACCCTAACTCTACACCAAATGTGTAGGGGAAAGACAAAACTGACTTTGCAGGGAAAAAATGATATAGTTTATGGAGTGTGTCAGAATGATTTTTTGTTCCTTGATAGCCACGGCTTTGGAGGATAATTTAGAAAACAAATCAAAACAAAACAAGAATTGCATTTGGATTGCACATGGTTAGGGTTGGCATCATCGCTGATGATGGCTCAGACCTTAGAGGGTTTATTTCTTACTTCCTGTTTTTGTTTTTGTCTTTTCCACCCTTTCACCTAAATAATTTTAACTTCCACACAGTAAGTAAACTATGATATTACATTTTCAGGTAAATATGGATCAAGCTTCACTTGTCTCAAGTCTCATCAGGGTAGTTAAACAAGCCTGAGAGTGCTTGGCCAAACTTATATCTCCTTATTTAGTGAGCTCGCATCTCACTTGTAGCAGCTGGTATAGCACTGACTGACACCATACAGATGTGGCTTAACATGGATTTATGAGTTTAAATTATGTTACATAATTAGAGAAACTGTGTCATCTTGATGTTTCTAGATGACAAAAAAAAAAAACCCTGAGAAAATCCATTCATTTTCTTTCTCTTGTCCAATTAAGAGTCGCAAGGGATTGGAGCCTATCTCAGCTGCCATAGGGCGAGATACAGTCTGTCACAGGATGAGAAAAGACATTAATATTTTATATTGATGGATTATATACCTATTTGTAGGTAGGTACGAGTGAAAATATAAGGACAGTGATCAGTGGAAGGAAAAAAGGAGAAAAAGAAACACAGAATCAAGCAAATCAATTATTGCTTTACATGCCCATGCACCAGTATTGTTTGGTTTGTGACTTTAGTCTGTTGTTAGGTGTGCTAGGCAGCACAATATGTAATGTGTAATTCATGTTTTGCAGATATAAATACATTGTTCTGATATTAAAATTATATGATGCTTTTAAAAGGTGTCACAGGTGCATAAACACAATTTCACCATTTTAGCCCATTGGTAGGTGGTTGCTAGGCAACATGATGTAACGTAATATGAGGTATAGATAAGAACCTTCAGGGGCCTAAGCTGTACCTGTGTGCTAATTCCTGATCATGTGGGGGGAATATAAACCTACGCCAGTGTTAAACAAATAAAACAATTAGTGCATCAAAATCTTAATATAAAGCCATGTAATACCTAAGTCCAAAGTCATGAATAAAAGAAAGTTTAACTCAACAGTTATGAATAAAATAACCTAGAAATTAAAGGAAAGGTTACAAGAAACCCAACAATTAGAAATAGGTCTTCATACGTGATTTAAAGCTGGCTAAGCCAGAGTGTCTTAGCCAGCTTGTTCCACAACCTGGAAGATGAAATGTTAAACACTTGGTCACCTTTACTCTTCTATTTGTGACGTGGGAACCAACAGACAGAAATTTCCTGCATAAGAAGTTCAAGCTGCGCATTATTCTGTACTGGGGCAACACATCCAATATGGATCCTGGGGCTGGGCTATGAAGTAAAGTAAAGCAGTTCTAAAAAAATAAATACATGACTAGCCTGTGTAGGGCCATTAAAATCAGAGTGATGTGTTTACTTTTTATGGTCCTTGAGAAAACTGCCACATTTTTAATGATGGAACTACCTGTACCTGTTAATAGATTGTTAAAATAGTCCCACCAAGATGAAATAAAAGCATGAATAGTTTGAGTTCAGCTAAATTTCAGTATTGAACATTTCCTTGCAAATACCTCAGATAAAAGTAGTAGGACTGAAGCAAGGTTAATAACAAATACCTCAACCAGACTCCTGCCATTTGATTTATCATTATTACATAAAGGACGAAGAAATGGATCATATGATGTGGTTCCTCGGGATCAATAGGAATCTTGGTATCTTGGTTTTTATCTGACTTTAGTTTATAAGATGTACCATTCTTTTTTGAATATTGACAATTTTAACCAGAGCTTAATAACATGAATTAACTTTTTGTTTGTTTGTTTTTGTTGTTACTAACTTAATAACTTAAAACAAATTAACGTTGGTTTTGTGTTAGTGGTTCTCAAACGTTTCTAGCACACTCCCATCCAGTACCAGAAAACTGTTCATGCCCTCCAGTCCAATAACAAAAAATTATCCAAGTTTAACTTTAATGGAAAAAAAAATAGAAAATAGCATCAGCAAACCTTTGTTTGCAAGTTTCGGACAAAATTCATACTCATTTCACTTTATATTTATTTTCCCTAACTGACCATGCTCCTTCCTGGTTGAGATTGAAATATAAAAGTGGAATATTTTTAATCATTATCTTTTTAATGTGAGGAACATTGCAATCTATTGCAAAATACATTCTGATTTGCATATATATTCAACATGGGTTTTCTGTCTAATAAGCTAATGCTCTAAAAATAAAATGCAACTTGTAACCATTGATCCATCCATTGTCAGAAACCTTTTCCTGAACCAAGTTTCTTTTCCTCTCACTCACTACCCTCTCTCTTCCAGCCCTTCAGCTCATTCTTATCTCACAACGCCATGTTTAAACATTAAATTTGTGTCCATGTGGCATACTAAAAAGCTAAGGCATTGTCTGTGTGCATGTGTGTGTCATAGTGCTCACTGGTTATTTTTGTTTCTTTGGAGGCCTTTCTCCTCCCTCCAAGGCAGAGTCTGTGGTCCTGCTCTATAGCCAGGCACACCTGTTGGCCATCACACTGCAATCAACCTCCAGTACTTAAGGACCAGTTCAGACTTTGCTAGATAGTCTTCTACTCCTCAGTTGTATCTGGTTCACGACTATGATTTTTCCATGACTGTGCTAACTTCAGTGACCCCTCCCTTGGACAGATTCTCTAATCAGGCCAAGTAAGTGAACACTGTTCTGTAAACTCACCATCAATCTCCTCTGTGGATCCCTGCTCTCTGGACCTAGTGGATTAACTCCTATCTCCTCTTCCATAATGGCTACCCTGCCAGTGTATCCAGTCCTCTGTGTCAGTCTCTCCAGTGACCCTCATCAGCTGCAAATTTTTGTAGTGAGAAATAAACACTCTGAAACTAGTAACACTGTCTCTAACGGGCTGCATTTGAGTCCTTCATTTTGTGTTGGTCATACCCTTGACAGTGGGCCGTGAGTCACTGTGTGTGGATGTATCTGTGGGGTGGTGGATGGTTTGCGTGCTGGGTATTCAATTATGGATGCTCAGGTTTCAGTAAGGCATTAATGCTAAGAGAAGTTTCACTGTAAAAGCCAGGGGAGTGGTTTTTCCTTGCTATTTCATTTAGTGGTGGCTGTCTACCACCTCCAGATACACGCCAAAAGCTCATGTGCTTGCATGTAAACACACACATCCAAGCACTCTTCCCAAACTGCTGATGCTCTCAAAGCAGCTGGCTCTGGGGTACAAGCAGTGACAGCAGCTTTGCTCAAGAGGAACTTGACATGCTGCTACTGGTGTTTGTGTGTCTTTGGAAGTCTGCAGTGTGTGAGTCTGTGTTTAGCTCACTGATGTCAACTTTCATCAAGTTGAAAGATTTTTTTCTTCTACTCCTTGAAGCACAATCTAACCAAAGTTATACCCTACTGTACAGGCATTTGATCTGTTGCCTCACTTGAAAACACCACAGTTTTTGTTGTTGTTGTTGGACACCCAAGTTGCTTTTATGTCCAATTTGCAATTTTCAGCTAATTGTCCTGCAACATTTACTCCGAAGAGATTATTTAATATCATTTATAATTAAATTTAACAACCTATAGCCAATAAAATTTTCATTTAATAAGTAAACTAAACTGCCAACAAAAGATGTTATTAAGGGAATAGTTCACTGAAAATTTAACCTCTTTCATTATTAACAAATTCAGATGCAAAAAGGTATAAATCAGTGATATTTTTCTGGGTATAAACATTCAAACCACTGAAAGTACTGTGTTCCAGCAAAACTACAAAATCTAAATCTCTTTCTGCTTTTAGCAACCATCTACCAAACCTAGGTTATCTGCAATATTTATGTTTCAAACCTAAGAAAACTTCTTGTTCCTACATCGGTTAAAGAATATTGAAAATCAGGATCAGCAAAATTTGATGCCAAATTATAATTAAATTAAACTGGTGCTTCAAAAAATATCAGAAGTAAATTATTGTACCCAACAATTCAAAAAGTACTTTTAAAGACACCCCAGGTTCATTCCACGGATGAGATGAACAATCTTGCAGGGTGGTTTGCAAAGTTTTCACTTTTCTTGCAAGATTAATCCTGATTACCATGTCAATACATCTATGACAGAATTTATTTGTGGTAAATTAAACACAAAAATCCCGTCATTCAAAAATTCAAATGAAATGACTCCTACAGAGTTTTAAGAGTATATATGAGTCCATGCAATACTGGCGCAAGGGGAAAAGTGGGATTTAGCACATGAGGGAATCCTAGTGCACGGGGAAAAGCATCACTTTTATTAAAATCACATGATTTTTGTGAAGATCTAGATTTGTTTTGTGTGTATAGGCTGTGATCACCTGACCTATGATGCTGCTGCTGCTGCTGCTGCTGCTGCACTGAGATTCACTGCTATTTCTGAATTTAGCCAGCTTAATTTAACAAGATATGAGCAGTTGTTACATTTCCAGTGTATCAAATGTCACTATCTAAGCAGTCCCTACCTTTGAAAATAATCACTCATCTTATTCTGCTGTCCTCTCGTTCTTACATCTTTCTCCATCTCTGAGAATCTCAAACACAAACGATGTTTTTCTCAATAGGAAATATAGCAACTGTACAATTACCTAGCAAAACACAATGTGATCACTTAGTATAAATTTACTCACTTTATTCTCACTCGTCTTCTGTAGTATGAGCTATTTGCCTAAGTACCACAGCCACAACTTTATTGACATTTTTACAATGAATGTGACAGAGATAAGAAGAAAAAAAAAAGGTTCAGGTGTTAGCAGGACCATGGGATGACATTACTTTCTCATTACTAAGCAAGTATCCCCATGCCGTCAGCTACAACCCACACCAGAATGCAGCTCATGAAAATTTAATTCACTTGACTTTCCTGTGTATTAATCTGCCAATCAATTTCAATTACTCAGTAACTGAAGATGCCGCAATGCTGTTCCAGATCATTCTAGCCCGCTTTAACCCCTACTAATATTAACGATGGCCAAAGTTATTAAAGCATGAAAGCTGTGTATAGAAAATGACACAGAGGAAGCAAAAGAAAGAGAGTGAACGTGCGGTCTCACTGGGGAATACACAGTTGTATCAATGGGTGGAGAAAAGATGCGACATTCAAAGCCTGAGGGATATTCGCTCTCTGCCTTACTTCCTCTCACACATATGCAAACACACAGACACACACATGCACACACTCACACACGCAAACACGCACACTTCCACTAGAAAGTTCTTTGTGTGCCAAACAGTGTTGACACTGGGAAATTCTCTGCCCCTTTTTGCATATTTCTCTGCCCCTTTTAAACTACTTGGTTTGGCAAGGGCAGAGAAAAGTGTTAGTGTTACAGCTCCCCACCTGGGGTCACAGGGAGTATAACACAATAAACCAGCAAATCACAAACTCGAGTCCCTGGGCGAGATGAGTGTGCAATTAAAGAATTTATTTACTCGTCATCAAAACAAAAAGGGAGGGAAATCAAAAGGAAGCATGTCAATCATCAGGGTCTCCAAGGCCAAAATGACAGACCCCACTTCCTAGAAAAAAAGAAGTGCTAAGCTTTGGGTGAAAACAAAAGTGAATGCCTAAGTTTCCTGGCTGGCCACAAAACAGGAGAAACAAGTGCACAAACAAAAATGGCAGATGACCCATGCCAAGCTTCCACTAATAAAAATAACTTTATCAAAACCCAGCGGAACCAACAAAACCCACATGTTTTTGACACTAAGCACTTAAACAATTGATGCAGCAAGAACAGCCCAAGTCCAGCAACCACACACATCTGAGCCCAAAGGCAAAAGGGCACTATATATGCATTCTCTCAAATGATCACAATGCTCTTCGGCTGTGGCAATCAGGTAGGAAATACCTAGAGCAGAGAGGGAGGAGGAGAGCAGCTCTTTTTCAGAAAGAGGCCAAAAGGTCAGTGGCCGTGACAGTTAGTATTTGGTAATAATCAAGTACCCAAGTGGTTTGCATTGTTTTGTTTTTTCCCCCATAGAAAACAGCAAAATTATGTCTATTTTTCTTGATATTCTGAATTATTTTGCTCAGGAATGCCCCTTGAGATGTATAAATTGCTGTGGTGATGCAAAAAAGGTTTGGGATATGCCTAAACTGTCTGCTCACTCTCTTGGATGTCTTTTTCGCTCTCTTCAGCTCTGCCTTACAGTGCATTTTAAGTGTAAGCTAAAATTAAATAGGAGGAAGAGAAAGACAGCAAAAAAGTGAAGGCACTGCATGCTAATGTGAATTTGACTTTTTTTTTTGTTTTGGTGTTTTGATTGACTAAAAAAATGCCCAATATTCAAGAAGCTTGGAGAACTATTCTAATAGAAATTACAATAAAGCTTACCTAAGACAGTCCAGGCTGTGCTGAAGAATAAATGTGGTTATCTCAAATATTAACTATCAAGCTTTTGAGAATTATACAAACTCTATTTTTGTCTTATATATAGTACTCACAAGTAATAATATAATAATTGATAAAATTAAATGGTGATTAATTTACAGGTTGTATGTTTTGTTGTTTCTCTTTTGCATAAAATTCATTTGAGTGTTTCCATTAAACATAAACAAAATGACTTACTGGTGAAATGTTTGTCTTAAGTAATATCAAAAAGCCCAATTTTTTTGATGAACCATCAAACACAAGCAGAACGGGATGAAGAAAATAGGGATACAGGATTGGCCCCATATGGTTTAAACAAAAACCTGTAAACAGTTACTTAAATGCTTTCTTTGTATGCATAAATGATCATCAGGCTAATTAGTAGTCCCTGTGATTATACATGTGTGCATCAGAGTTAAATGGTGAATTATCAAGAATTAAATCTGTTGCTCTTTAACAGGGACAAGCCTGAGGAAATACACTATATTGCCAAAAGTATTCCCAGACCCACCAAAGTCATTGAATTCAAGTGTTCCAATCACCTCCACAGACACAGGTGTATAAAATCAAGCACCTATGCATGCAGACTGCTTCTACAAACATTAGAGAAAGAATGGGCCGCTCTCAGGACCTCAGTGAATTCCAGCGTGGCACCATGATAGGATGCCATCTGTGAAACAAGTGGAAAGCCTCCCAAGAAGAGTTGAAGACGCTATAGCTGCAAAGGATGGGCCGACATTATGGATTAAGAACAGGATGCCACTCAAGTTCATATGTGTGTGAAGGCAGAGGAGCGAATACATTTGGCAATATACTGTCAAACTACAAATGATAAAAAAAAAGGTTTAATTATTTAATATTGTTCTTAAGATGCACAAGAAATTATTAACTTTTCCCTGTTCAGCTTAATTTACTCTTTTATTGTCACACTTTTTTGGAGGTTTGCTGTGTAAGCATGAGTGCTATAAGAAGACGATTAAATTAAACCTTACCTACTTGTGTGGAACTTAGGATCCATTTAATGAATATTTCTCAATGAACATTAGCTGAAAGCAAAATAACAAGGCAAATACAGGTAATCTTATTAAATATGAAGAAATAACTACAAAGTTTCTGTGTGATAGGATCTGAGAAATAGTCTTCACAAGCAAACACAAACACACTCAGATGTGTACATACACCTGCTCTGAGTCAATAGCAGTACATTGTATATCAAAAAAGAATATTCTCTTAACTTGATATTATGTATTAACTGTATATTAAAAACAGGCTAACACCACTTAATAGATTGAACAGGAGTGCAGATAACTGTAACACAATGCTGCAATATATTGTCATCTGAATGTAAAAAAGAGAGTGGAATGACAGAAATGGAGTGAGATGGGGAACAGAAAAAGTCAGAGGAAAAGAGAAGAAAAAACTGGAACAATGTCAGAGTATAGGTACAAATAGAAAAACGTCTAATGTGTCCAGCCTCACTTTCTGTCTCTCACCCTCTTCTCTGTCATGCAAACACACAAACATGTAAACCCAGAAGCACAGGACTCTGCGACTGGGACTTCAAAGAAGCGAGAATCATCAAATCTGAGCTCAACTGATGGCAGTCAATTCATGGCACGTCAAACTCAGGCACAGCAGCATGCAACAAAGCGTTCTGAGGGTGTGTGGGGTATGTGTGTGTCTGTGATTGTGAGAACTGTATGTGTGGGGAGAAAAAAAGTGTGTCTGTGTGTTGCTGTCACAGCAAAAAAGCAGTCAAGCTGTTGAATTTACAAGATAAGCATTCTGGATGACTTCTCATGGCTGAAATCTTTACTCACACACACACACGCACACACACATGCACACAGAGAAAGAGGCTCCAGAGATGATGAAAGATCTGGCCATGACACACATGTGATATGAAACCTGGTGTTTCTGCACAACAGATGTTTTACTATGTGTAGCCACTCAAATCCAGATAAGAACTTATTGGATTTATGTGTGTATGCGTGCTTGGATTGCTCATGTTGTGGGGACATAAATCTACCCACAGTCACACAGTATTTCCTTTTGGGGGCAAAAAAAGCAAGTCTCATAATCCAGAATATTGAATTTTAGATGAAGACTTGGTTCAAAGGTAGCGTAATTCTGCCATAAGATTTGAATTAAGGTTAGGCAAGTAGCAGTAATGGGAATGTTAGAGAACATTTCCAGGAAATTAGTGTAATTAAATATTAGGACCTTTTAAGTGATGGAAACATAACTATGTGTGTGTTTAATACTGTCACTTTTTGTGGCTACAGGACACAGAGAGGCAAATATGATGAATCAGATGAGTGAGTACATGCATATTTTGGGGGGAAATCGCATCATTGTAGCCCAAAAACCATGGAAGGCACTGTTTCTTACATTTAAAATCAATTATAAATAACTGAAAGGTAAATTCAGATCACCGCTGAATTAAACCTTCAATAAGTAGCTTTCAGGATATGACTTCTGATTCAAGATACACAAAACCAATATCATCCAATGGACATTATGTCTACACATTTAGGCGGGGATTAACCAACTATCTGCAGTGATCTTATCTAACTTGTTTTTCCCCACATCAAAATTTAATAATAAATACTGGGCTAAATTTCATAATTGTTTTTCACAAAGAAACAGATAAAAAAAAACAAACATTGTATTTATCAAAACAATTTCATATGACCAGGCATTTATTATTTGTGCAGCCAATGAGCCTATTTTTGCTTTCTTATTTCTTTCAGGATATAGAAAGGAAAAGTAATTATTGAAAACAGGAAATATTAATAGTAACTACTGTTAATAAATGGTGAATTGATAGAGAATCAAACATACTATTTGATTTTGAAAAAAATAAAATGGTTTGTAAATGGTTAAAAATGCATCCATAAACATCATTTTGAATGGCTCTCATAAAGCAGTAACTTACGTTCACAATGCTTGTTTTAAGGACTGCATAAGTAAGCAGGTGGGCAGTTATAGGTCATAAGACTATTAACCTGGAGAATATAGTTTGTGTCCTGTTTCACTAACTATTATTTTGTATATTATATTTGTATATTATATTTATATTTTGTGTATTTTTTTTTTATTTTTGCTTACTTTAGTTTGTGCTAGCAGTTTGGTTAGTCAATTAAGGTTTTAAAACTACTTTGTTAAGTTTCAGAAGAGATCCTGTTTGGATTCATTTATGAGAAGCAGGGGGACTAGTCTCACTTCTGCCACCATAGATTCATCTCAGGACGGATGAAGGCTACCTTTACAGCTGGCATGTCAGTGGCTTTGACTCGAGAATAATATTTGACGCTTTGGGAATTAAAATGGGCTCATTGATCAGCAATGAAACCTTGGTGACAAAGTATTTGTCATTAGCTGCAATAAAATACATTATAATCTACAAATTAAAACATTAATCACTATAATTATAACGTGTCGCCCCAAAAGGCAGTGTGTGCCCACTTTCAGGGAATAAAGCAGAAAAAAAAAAATCCTTTCGTACAGCTCCGTCTGCTCATTAAAAATAAATAAATAACTGAGGTGAGTACGTCTCCTCCTCTTAGAATCAAGAGAGGACACAAACATGCATGCACTCACACACATGCACCTTTCAAATTATCTCCCCACATGATAAGCATTGAGCATTTTGGCAGCTGTTTAATTATGACTGCAATCAGACTCCATAATGAGTGACTTCACCAAGTAACTGTGACTTACATTATTATTTGAGACATTTAGTGACACCAAAGCAGGAGAGAGATCAAAACTGACGTTTAGCTGAGCCTCGCTGAAGGTAAATGTCTGACACAACATCTGCCTTTAAGGTTTAACTCAAATAAAAGCATACAGTAAAATCATGGTTAGATACATTTGTAACACACTTGGAATTTTAGATAATTTACTAAATGCTCATGAAAATTAAACTGAAAAGGCCTTAGCTTTTGCTGTGAATCCTAAACGGCTAATGACATTGATTTGGAAAAAATAACCTTATTTCAAACATATGAATACACAGAATAACATAGCTTTCAATATATATTTGAAAACATTTGAGGACCCTTTTTAAACTTTGTAAAAGATATCTATATAACAGAAAGTCACCCATAATGTGTTTGGTTTATTGTATATTATAAATGGACTTGGAAAATGTAAAGTTATTTTGGATAAGAATTACAGTTTATATTTATAAGTGGGGTTTTTCTTGTTCATTTCCTTTTTTTCTTCTGTTTTATTGTTGGTATTAATGTTTCAAAAATATTAATACTGACCTCAGACTTTTATTTCAATCTACCGAGTAACTAACTGTAAGCTAAGCTGCTAGTGTGCCCGTGCTGCATATGTCTGCACAGTATGAAGTAACTGCAAAATTTATCAAAGACTCTTTCAAAGAAACTCCTGAATTACAGTATGAAACTGCTTATTATGTACACAACAATGCAAATAAGCAGAAAGAAAGATACGAGCACCGGCTGTTCCTGACTAAGAAGAAAATTACATAAATGCAACCTTGAAATGTATATTTAGATAGCACTGCCTAGCCTTTCAGATTCACAGGCATCAGGGAAATGCATCTGCATTTAAAATGAAATAAATGTAAGCATATTAATTGTGTGGGTGCACACTATATGTAAATCCCTACTTAATATGTCATAAAAATAGTAGAACATCAATTTCCATTTTATTTGTAAGATAATTTCACCCAAAAAATTGATCATCTCCTATCTAAAGGAGACGATTAAGCTTTTCCACACACCATTTCTCATCCTTATTTCTCAGAAGCAATATATCTGTCAATGTTAGATTAAAAAAGAAGTACTGATGGATATCTGGGTATAGATAATAATGCATCAGTTGTAAGCAATGCCCGGTCTTCATCCATGCTTCAAATGTGTATGCAAGTGTGAGGAACAACATCAATTTGGGCTGACGTACGGTGACTGTGATGGATCTGTTATAATACATTTGATGGATGAAGAGATTATTGTTTGAAGCGGTGGCATTCTGCTGCTCTGAATGAGTATGTATATGCGCGTGTTTTCCAATTCATGCAATAATTCTCAGACAATACACTCGCTGACCTCACGATATCTTCATCTGCCTTTTTACCCCACATCTAACTCATCTCGCTCAACCTTCTAACCTCATTTGTCACTTCCCCCCCCCCATTTCTCTCGCCATCCACACTCTGTTTCCTTAATCATTTTCACTGCCTTAACAACGGCAACATAATAAGACAACACCTCACAGAAAAAAAAGAAGAAGACTATTCTCCCCTTTAGCAAGAGACAGCTATTTTAGTGGCGCTTATCTAAAAACTATTAATGAGCTTCATTTGCTTAAATACTGGAATTCACACATTTTCCAGGTTGACTGGCTGTCTGGCTGTTCATTTGCTTAATGGTGAAACTAATATTACTAAAAGTCAGAGTAAGTGTCACTGACTGTGGGCCTCATTGACTCCCTGCTTTCCTACCACACAAACTGGCTTAATAAATAGCAGACTGAGACAAATACAATCCAAGACATTTACAGAACTATGAAAGGTGAGAAGACAGGCTGAAAAAAAAAATAAGGAAGGTACAAATGCATTGTGCAGTGATGTAGACTGTGATTAGACATAACGAGATGTGTGTGTGTGTGTGTGTTTGACAAGACAAGAAATGCAGCCAACTGTGAACTTTTAAAAGGTATAAAAAAAATAGAGTTTTAACTAAAGAAGATTCCAACAGTAAATGCAGCATTGCACAGTATACAACCAAATATAAAAGAAATGAAAAAATGCATGTCATTCATAATTCCTATGTCATATTTTTTCCCCAATCGTCACCAAAACCCACTCAGATGATTTTCAGATAAACAGCTGTGTGCTTTTATTGAAAAATTATCATTACAATTATTTTTAAAGCTTTTGTCCATTAAAGCCAATGAAATTGGCAGCTAAGATTCTCAATGGAAAGTGAGGTAATTTTTCAGCACCTCTTTCACATATTTAAACCAAGTTTGTTACATGGACTTTGGGCCACATTTTGAGGAACCACAAAGAATTTGGGTTGTTACTGTAGCATATACTGCAAAAAAAAAAAAAAAAAAGGCTTTGTGTTTGCCTAAAACACCTACAGTAATATTTGTGTCTGGCAATAACACAGGCGCTCACAAGGCAGCGAAATGTCACTGTCACAATGACCTTATCGACATCTTATCGAAAGGTTTACAGAGTTTTTCGCGCAAACTACCACAAATAATCTTCTGACCAAGCAGTCACAGTTTTTTTTAAGACTTTCCAAACCATTTATAGTTGCAGTCATTTTAAATTGGCAGTGAAGCCACCTAAACAAGCAATGGGATTATATCTCAGTCACACTTCGATATATTAACACTAAATTTGGTGTGTGGATTTGACACCACTTCCTGCTGTAGCCTTATAAAGTCCCTTAAAGTACAGGGGTAGTAGGGGGGGACAGGGAAGCAGTGGGAGTGTAATAACAAAAATGCATTTTTCGTTGCCCTATCAGTGCTTAAAGCAGTGCTTTTACGTGATCAGATCAAGTTGCCACTGTGCCCAGCTGAACTGCTTGGCCCCCTCATCCCTGCTTGAAGCGATGGTTTATAAATGCCTTGTTTGGATTGCAGTCAAGAACAGCACAGCTGAGCTGCAACCAACCTGAAAATCTTATATAAAGACATAAAATGTCACAGCAAAACATATTCCTTCAGGACAACTGCCCTTTCATGGGATGACAGTGTCACACAAAACTCCAATCATGTAGAGCAGAACTGACATGCAACATTTTGCCATGTTATGCTTCCATTTTAACTGACTCATATGTGATTTGGCTGCGTTGTGGTCTATACAAGGTTGTTTCTGTCTCGTGGTATGATTCATGGTCTAAACTTTGCTGTGCTCTTTCATGTTCAGCCAAAGAAGCAGCAGTGCATATTTTCCTCATAATTGATTTCAATCTGCCAATAGATAATATAAATATAATAAGACCGCTCTCTTGCCTATGATAGATCTGCATTAGCAGGATGAGGTTGTCAACTTAAAGCTTATGTTTTTGTTACTGTATTTATCTACAGAGTGCTCTGTTATCTGAAGCTCTACTGAACTAAGTTGTCCTCAGGCACCAGTGCAGTTTATCTTATCTTTAATCTCCTTAGAGGAGAAATAGATCCAAGATTACATCTTTTTTAAAGGATGAGAATGGACCAAGCATCAGTTATGACCTTATGCTCTTAAAGTCCTGTAAGTGATTCTCGTAAAGACCTATTATGCTTTAATGAGTGCATGATGAGGACAACGTCTGAAACGTAAACATTTCATGACAGAATAGAAGACAGTCCAGCATTCTGCAACAACGAAGTGTATGTGTTGTAAAGGGGATTGTGAATCGGCCCCATAAGAACATGCACAACACGTGTTATTTAATTCTAAAATAATTTCTATCAGAAAAATCAAAAATCAAATACAAATCACAACATAATCGTTTTTGATAACTTGCACAGATGTGAACTGCAGGAATGTTTAATATAATTCACTTAACTCAAACACAACTTGACTGTCACATCATGAATTTCTATTAAGCTGAATTAGAAAAAAACTGAACATGAAAAGCTAAAGCTAAGATAGTAACCATTATAGTGTGGCTGTACAGAATTTCATTCAGTTCTACAGGTATTTATGGCACGGTGTCCACCTTATGTAATCCTGAATGTTTCTATAAATATCTGTGACACAGCACACCCGTGTCACAGTCTGTGGACGTGTCTTAAATTACATGTGCACAAAATTCTGTGGATAGGTATCACCACCTTCCACAATATTCATATTTAAAAATGTTGTAATTACATCAAATTATTGAAGCAATATACATTAAAAATGGGAGATCAAAATCTGTAATGGGTTACAGCTACCACCGCTTCAATTTCCAATTTAATTTTATAGCTTCCTTCTACTTTAAGAACCATGTGATTACCAAAGAATACAGTAAACTGTATCCAAAAAAAAAAAACCCAACCCATAAAAACATGATTTTTGTAAGGCTTAAGGCTATAGGTCAAAGTTTGATTCAAACGTGTGACCAACATATTTGGCATCAGCGGCCTCTCTCTCTTACTCTCTCTCTGCAGCGACAGATACTATTAACTGTCACATGCCCATAAACACTGCAGTTCATACTCCCGCCCACATGACTTTCTCTTACCTTTTTTGAGGTGAAGTGACACCAATGTGGAAGGAAGGCATGAAAAAAAAGGAGAAAGACAAACAAAGGTGAGCGAATTTTTTTTACATTCTGCACTTAACAATCATATTTCACAGACTATTAGCATAACACACAGAGTGACTGTGGCTCAGGAAGTAGAGCTACTAATCAGAAGGTTGGTGGTTCAATCCCCGGCTGCTCCAGTCTGCAAGTCAAAGCAAGATACTGAACCATGAGCTGCTCCTGATGCTGGTGTTAGAGAGAAAGTGCCGTGTGAATGGGTGAGTGAGACATGCTGAATAAAGTACTCATATAGAGTAGAAAAGCACCATATAAGGATTTGGTTTGTGGGTGGGTGGGATTTGTAAGTGAACAACAGTATTTTTTTTTCTTTTATAAATGCACTCAAAATTTGCAGTATCCTTCAGTTTGACTTGGTCAAGTGGTCACCTGCAATTAAAGACACATCTGCAGACAAGCACACACAAATCGAGTTGTTTTACAGAGCAAACGCGCTTTGGATGTTACATGTCTTTAAGTCTGACAACACATATAATCTCATGTCTAAAGACAAACTATCACAAAGACCAAACCAATACACCCAAAACTTTGACCTCCCACTACACATTTAATGCTTATACATACACAACCACACATGTAAACGCTCACACAAAAGAGAGGTAGCCCTTGATATCTTCCTGCAGCCTCTGGACAGTGATTGTAAGGTTAGTCATTCTGCAGAATAATTGTTAATTTCCTGTTCCATTCTTTAGTTTAATGATAGAGAGGAAATTCTGCAGACAGACAGGGAATCAGACATGCACAGACAGTTAGAAAGATAGACAAAGAATGGCAAACAGATGAGAAGGATAATTGTTAATTTCCTGCTGTGGTTGTGAGAGGTTGATTTTTATTGTGGTACACAGATTGCAAATTTTTTTGCTCAACTTAACTCAAGAGGCAAAAATGCGGGAAGTTAATAGAAATGATTGGAAAAGCATCACTGGCATCTTGCAGTAACTAAATGTGACTCTTTATATTTAACCACTATAGAATGTAGACTAAGCCATGATCTACTACAATATTTTCCTCTAGGTATTGGCTAAGAAGTGAATGTCACACAGCTAATAAATTTAAAACATTTATTAAAATAAACAACAAAACATATTCTTTCAACATTACAGCAATAAAGCTGTTGCAACAGTACTTGTGTGTCAATCCATATACTCAAGTTTTAACAGTTTAGAGTTATTTCCAGTATCTTCAGTTCAGGTGTGTCTGAACCGCCATCAGTGAACATTAGTTCAACATTTAAGAACCTTGTCCCCAAATCCACTTCACCTGGGGGGCTTTGACACTCTGCTCAATAATGAGCGAAACAATTTAGACCAACTATGAGAGGTGACAGAGTCATTTCTGATTACATGTTCTACTACGAGGCGTTGTACCTCGGGTGGGTTGGTTACATCATTAGTCAAGTCTGGGATTTAGCTGATTGGGTGACTGGCTGGTATGTAAGGCATGCTATGGTCACATGTTACCTTTGATGTTTTACCAAGGGTGTAGTACTGTGATCAGAAGAACTGTCAGTGTCAATGTCATTGCTCCAGTCAGTCAAAACAGGTTCTGGCTCTGGAGTATGATGCAGTGCTTTCATTTCAGTGCAGCCAACCTGCCACTTCACATTCCCGTTGGTCACATTCTCAGTCTCAAAGGGAAGGTCTGACTCAATATTAGCCATTGCCAATTCTGATTCAAACTCAATAACAGTTTTTTCACTCTCTGGTTCTGTGCCTGGAACCCTCAAAATCCTTGCTATCACCCCATACTTGCTCCAAAGAAGCAATAATGTCAGCATCAGAATCTACACTGGTGACTTCAGTATGGACTGTTTAACATCCACCCCATAGATCTGAACCAAATGCATCTCTTTTCCAGGTGGTCTTAATTAGAGTGCTTATCACACTGAATCATACAATCTCAAAATTAAATTGCAGCACAAAGAAATGAATGCTGCAACTGAGCATTAGCTGTGTCTGAATTCTTAGCTGGCTTGCCACAAAAACATATTCTGTAACACCGTATACTTAACTCCTACAGAGGGGAGAAACATAAGACATTTAAGCCTTAGACGTCTTCTCTAGGTAGCAGCTAAAGACCGAATGACACACAGACTACAATAATTAAAAAAACAAAAACTGCACAAGGCAGTGAATATACCTTGCATTAGTATTGTACAATAACTACATAACTATTATTTCTCTGACTCTTCATATGCAATAATGACTTAATTAAGTTTATAATAAGTTATTAACTGCACCAAGAACAGTGTTCGCAGTCAGTTAACACACATTTAACTTCTATCTTCTGGTTTTGCAAACAGAAGCCACCATGAGCCAATTCTTAGAAAAAATGTGAGAACGCTACATGACGGGAAACTATGAAATGTGGTTTGTGATGCTACTTATCAAAAGACCATATTTATCACATCTTAACAATTGGAGAGAAAATCTATCCATCCATCCTCTTATCCAGTTCAGGGTCACAGGGGGGCTGGAGCCTATCCCAGCTGACACAGGGCAAGAGGCAGGGTACACCCTGTACAGGTCGCCATCCTGTTGCAGGGCCACCACAGAGAGACAGACAACCTTTCACACTCACATTCATACCTATGGGCAATTTAGAGTGGCCAATTAACCAAACCCCAGTAAGTCCATGTCTTTGTACTGTGGAAAGAAACTGAAGCACCCAGAGGAAACCCATGCAGACACAGGGAGAACATGCAAACTCTGGGCCAAGGGGCCCAGGCCTTCTAGATGTCATTTTCACTGTGAAGCCGTAGTGCTAACCACCACGCCAGCACGGTGGTTAGAAAATAAAAGGCAGAAAAGATTTTCTACACTTTCAGACAAACATCTATTGGTTTATAATACTCACAAGTAAAGAAATTTAAGACAAAATAATACCGCAGATTAAAGAACAAACAGTCTGATAATAGCTAGATTGCTGTGCTAACTCAGTCAAGTTCACAAGCACGATGCTGTGTTATAATACCACCTATTGACCTATAATCCTACAAGTCAATTTTACATGTGTTACATAAAATTATATTCATAATGCAAATTATAGAATATATAAGATATCTAAAATATTCTTCTACCTAGTCAAAATACAGCACATACCAATCACTCACAACCTGCAAACCATGTACCTAATATTGTATAGATCCTATTCAGGTTGCCAGCCTTTACCTCTGGGGACATTCCTGAGAAGTTCATGTGGTGTTGTGGGACTAAGAAGGATTCCCTGTGAGAGTGCCTTTGCCATGGGTGGTCTGCAGCAATCTTTAAGTGGGTGGTATATGTCAAAGTAACATCCACATAAATGATTAGACTAAGGTTTCCCAGCAGAACACTGAATTGCATCACTTCTCCTGTCTGTGTTTTTTATGTTGTGGGTGATTAGCGTATATTTGAGGCTTTCACTGCTCTAAAGCAGCATTTTTCTTTCTTCTGCGTTTCTTTCTGTCTTTCACTAATCTTGCTCAGTTTTCTTCCCTCTTGTTTTTATACTGCCTGACCATCTTGCAAGATAGAGTTGGGATCTCTGCTAATGATAAATGTGTTTAATTACTACACCCTGTGAGGAAAGAAGATATTCAATTTGTTCTCCCTGATGCCCAAACCCCTTTTTTACTTTCTTTATCTTTAATACAGTTGTAATGCAGCATGCAAAGCGGAAATTTAAAAACCTTCATAAACAATTCCCAAGCTCATACCCCCCAGGTTTCTCTCTCTTTAAGTGGAAGCATGACTGTTTCACAGACCTTTCAGTCTGTGTGCCTCTCCGCCCACTCCGCTTCCTTTGCAATGAATAGGACTAAATTTTATGTAGATGTACAAAACAAGAAAGATTTCACTAACCCAAGGAGTTTTGTGGTTGCTTGTGAAACTGAGCCAGCCAGAATAGGTCTGTGTGTAACACTGTGGAGTGCTTTTAAACTATGCAGATACGGGAGCATTCATTGCAGGACTCATTTCCTTGTTGTAGCTCTATATCTAATTGCAATGACTTGTTAGGGTCTCTGCCAAAAGCTCTGAGACAACTACTGAATGCTTGTGTGTATGTGAGCCTGCTTGCAAAAATTACGAGAGAGAACACGGGCAGAGATACTGGCCTGCTGCACAACATACTGAGTTACATTTCCTAACACACTCCCTGATACTGCCAGCTGAAGCAGAAAAATCACAAGGCTCAGTCTGTACTACTCAGAAAGACATATTAAATTTAGATCTTAATTCTATTACTGAAATCATCAAAAAGTGAATTGTTGACCTTTGAGACTTTTTTTTTAATTATTTAGTTAGACCCTCTGAAGGGTACAGGAATTGTTTTCATCATATTTCAAAAACACAGAAGGAAGACTAAGTGAAGAATCCAATTTTTTAACACTAAGGAGCTTTGAAGGGATAAAGAGAGAAAAGTATTTCAAAAGAAGAGCTTTTCAAGTGCAGTACAAAAGCAAAGAGAAAAAAAAAGAAAAAAAACCCCTATGTAAACTTCCCTATGTTGCAGTTCATTTGTTTTCACTCATCCCTCTGGGGAAATCTGCAGCTAGGGATGCAGTCTAGAGTTTAAAAAAATAGCATTAGCTAACAAAGCTGAGTCTGCATTTTTCACTGAGATCTTTTAGTGTTTTAATCAACTGTGTGTGTGTGTGTGTGTGTATACTGACTTGTGCTTTACTTAAGTAAAGCATACAGTACTCTATGTGAACATATGTGATGGTATAAGGGGACTTCTGCAAGCACGCTCTGTATTGTGTTTGCTTTTAAACACAGTTTGTAATGTACTGACATGATTTCTGGTGCTGGAAATCTTTATATAGATGATCACAGGTGGCTGGAACAAAGGGCTCAGTATGGTACAGTATAAATGCTTCAGTCCTCAAGGAGGAATGGGTTTTGCTAAGGCCAATTCCCTGTTCAAGGTTATAAAATGATGTTACAAATTAGTCTTTGTTATCCTCTTGTGAATAAGCCTACCCTGACATGTTAATGCACACATGCTCACACACACAAGAGTTTTGCTCTACTTCATCTCTAATCTTTAATAGCGGTTAGGGTGCACTTAAAAACTGCTGGATATGCGCCAACAAACACATACACACACTGGAATTGCCTCAAGATGATGAAACCATTTGAAATGACTCTTTTTGGGAATTAATGATTCTACGGCATTCCTATTCAGAACCAATGGGTCCATCAAGTCCTGATGTGTACCCTGAAACTAGATTTATGAGCAAGCAACTAAGAACACATCAATTACTGTTTATGGACTGGACTTTACTCTTTTTTTCTCTCTCTCTTGTGCACATTTAAGCCAAGCATACACACTAAGACCCATTCACAAAATCATTAAATAAAGAGACAGTAATTGCTTTAAGTATTTCTAGGAGCTATTGTGTCCCATAGTACCATCCCTTACACTATCACTACCACATCCTTAAATGGAATCACATAACAATCGACTGCCGGTTCGACCCACTTTAAAGACTTACTGAAAAAGCTTTCACATTTGAGTCAATCAAGGATTTAGGAAGGTCTGTGATGTATAACAATATTATACCAACAAGGGGTCTAGGCCTTTGTCAATAAACAAATACTATAAGAGCAGACACAAGGCTTGATTATTCAAGTAAATAATCTGATTAAGTAATTCTTCCAGAGTTAGTATCTATCTCACAGTTCCAAATTCATGTAATGGCAATGATCTTACATCAACTTCATTATATTTCTATTTTAAAAAATCATTTATAATACTCCTTATTTAGGAGTCCAACAATAAATCAAATTTTAGGTCATTTGATAGATTAAATGGAAGCCCTTCATGTTGGTTCCTTCATTTATGGTCAAACAAAGATATGAGAGCACCAACCCAAGTGTTAATAATACTTCCAGGGGCATTTCCCTTCACCTTTTACTTCTTAACTGAATCTGATGCATAAATGTGGAGGTGTTTATGTACGGTGTCAAGATCAATACCGGCTTCAAATCAATAATTTCCTGGGAACGTGTTCACTTGCTTTCTATTGATTGGGTTACATCAGTCTCGCTTATCTTGCTCTTTCTTTTGTTTCTACTTTTCTCCTTACTATTCAAATCCATTTTTCTCCCACTGTGCAATTGATAGTCCATATTTTCTCTTGGTTTTAGATGTTTTTATCTGGCTGGCCATCTTAAGACTTTTCTGTTCTTTCATTACTCCAAGAAACTCAGTTTTCTTGTAAAGAAAAAACAAAAAAGGTGCCAAAACACCAGACCTATAGTACAGTATAAAACTACTCTACCCATCATTTTCACAGCACTTAATAGCGCTTAGAACTCATCATTTCCTGAATTGGCATGGCAATGACAGTGAGTATGTCACACTAACAGCTCTTTTTTGGTAGTTAAAGATCTTTTCCGCTCACTTCTCTCACTGCCGCTGCTCATATCATCAGTAGCCACAGCAGAAGGAATGATAGCTTACAGTCTTTTTTCTTTTTTTGTATGGTTTCAGTAAAGTAGTCACAGACACTGAATAAAGACAAAACAAAAATCTATCAAGAGGCTCTTTTTGGCAATACCGTATTATCAGTATGTTAGTGCAGCAGACTGGAAACATAAGGATGCGCAAGAAAGTAATGATTTTTAAAAGCATTTTCTACAATGGTATTTAATCTGTCAATCTGGTATATCTGCTTGGTGGAGTATATTAGAACCATATTTTATTAAATTTAATCTATTTAGAAACTGTATAAAAGCAAAGTTACACCAGGAGGAGGAAACCGATTAACTGACTGACATATGCATATTTGAATGGTTTGACTGCTTTGTACCAAAAGTGATGACCATGAAACATCGATCATAGGGAGGCCTAACCCAGCAGCCACTGGGCAAATCAGACCACTTCATTATTCTTTCAACTACTAAGACCCATGAGAACACATCATGGTTCAAGTTCTGTTTGAAATTAGGTACCAGCCCTCTCATCTCTCAAGTCTGCATTGATCTTTGCCAGTGTCTTTGAGAAATGGCCACCTGGACTTGATTGATCACTTAGCTGTAATCAATCTCTGTGATTGCAACGTTCAGCTTGCATTATGTATGGATGCTACAGCATGGTTTAACCGCTCAACATTGCACAGTTTCACTTTAAGAAACTGGTTTAGACGGGGAAATTTGCTTAATTATAACATCACCAGAAGCATGATTCCTTTCTTTGGAAATTATGTGAAAAAAATCCTCTCAAGCAATTAGTTTATGTAGAGTATGAGCCAGAAAATGTAAGAATTCCGGCAGATTAAAAAAAAAAGCATGTGGAGAGTAAATTTCATGTAAGGGATCTAATGATGTTACAGGCTTGAGTGAATACATGCCCTACTGAGTTCTTTCTCGCTTTAATTTAAACACAAGTTTTACATGTAAAATGTGAAAATTAGATCATCAAGAAATCTAGCAAAATAAATAAAGAAATGATTATCACTCTAAAGAAAGCTGGTTTAATTTTGCATGTAGAAGAAATCTGTCTGTGGAAGTTTCAAATGTGCATCCAGTTTCTCTGTGTTGCAAGAAAACAACTGCCCTTTAAAAAAACACCTTCTTTGTTGTTTTCTTGCTTCCTCACTGAGAAGCTACTTTTGGCTGCTCCCTTGTATGTGCGGCTGGTGCAGGACATGTGTGAGGACAGCTAGACAGTGGTGAGGTGTGCAGTAATAGTGCCGAATGGGTTCAAGGTGGGGGTGAGATTACATTAGGGATACGCTCTGAGCACCTTCTTGTTGTCTGTCCATTGTGATGGAAGTCAGCCAGGTGTCTCCCTGGGCTATGATGTTTAGAGAGCTTTAGTGAAAGTAGGGAGTGGGTGGAAAAGAGCCTGGAGAGGTGGAGGTATACTTTGGAGAGAAGAGGAATGAAAGTTAGTAGAAGCAAGACAGAATACATGTGTGTGTGAATGAGAGGGAGACAGGTGGAAAGGCAGACATGCAAGGAACAGAGGTAGTGAGAGCAGATGAGTTTAAATACCCGGGGTCACCCATGCAAAGTAATAGGCGTGCGCAACAGAGGAGTGAGAAGAGAGTGCAGGCAGAGTGGAGTGGGTGGAGATGAGTGTCAGAGGTTATTTGTGATAGAAGGATAGCAGCAAGCATGAAAAAAAGGTCTACGAGATGGTAGTAAAAGCTGTAATTTTGTATAGTTTGGGAAGACAGGAAGAGGTGGCAGAGTTGCAGATCCTCAGATTGTCATTGGGAGTGACCAGAATGGACAGGATTAGAAACGACTATATCAGAGGGACAGCTCAGGTTGAGCACTTTAGAGACAAAGTTAGAGAGGCAAGGCTGAGACGGTTTGGACATCCACAGAGGAGGCATAGTGGATATATTGGACGAAGGATGTTGAAGGTGGCCAGGAGGAAAAGAAGAAGCCCTCAGAAGAGGTTCATTAATATAGTGAAGGAGGACATGCAGAGGGTTGGACTGACAGAAGAGGATGCTTGGCATTGGGTGAGATGGAGGCAGATGATGCACTGTGGTGACCCCTAAAGAGAGCAGCTGAAAGAAAAAGAATAATTTTTGCATTTTGATGATAATTTACTGGGGACTATTGAAATGCTATCTAATGAAATACAACCATACACATATATGCACCCTTAAGAATGTTCACAATTATTCTAATTGTGTATAACCACGAAAACACTGCATAAGCAGAATGGAAGCTCATAAAAAAAAACACAATCACAGATTATGAAGTATATTCATAAAATCTGAGAATGCACCATTATAAACTCAGTATGAAGGTTAGACATTTTTAGCAATTTTTTTTTTTGCAAACTTAATATTAGAATGATCTTTAGCTGCATCTTTTGGCTTTTATAAGATAAGAGAAATAACAAATACTGTGCCAAATTTTGTTTTGCAACAATATTCTCATTTGGTCTTGAATTGTAAGTCCCCTCCACCCAAAAAAACAAAACAAGGCAAAAAACAATTCACAGCTGTCATGCTTTAACATGTTTATGACAATGGGAAGAGAGCCTTTACAAGACTGTTTCCAAGAAGATTGTTTTTAATTATAATTTAATTTTAAGGAAACCCATTTTTAAAAAGATGAACAAATGCTAGACAATTCTCAAGTCAGTGAGTATTTTTGTTAAGTAATTCTGATGAAGTGTGTTAACTGTGCATTTTCTACTTCGTGAAATTAACTTGCAAATTAGACTTCTGGGTGGGTGGCATAGTTTATTGCACTGAGATATATAAAGGTCAAAGCAGTCAGGGATTTATTTTTTAAATCACTGAATAATTTTCTCAAATGTAGTTGGATGGGTTCCACAATAACAATTTTTGTCCAAAACCACTGCTAAAACCAAACAAAATTATCCTAATATTAAATTAAATAGAAAACCAGAACAGGATATTTGTCTTTTTTGCTGTATTGAATTGCATATTCTATACATTACTCAAAATACATATAAAAACCATCATGGGCAACAAAAGATACCACAGGGATCAAGACAGAGGCTCTTGATGATTGGGAGTGCTGTTTACAGCACAGTTGTGGTCTAGTCACTTCCTACCAAAGACAAGGTCAAAGATCTTAAGTGGTTATCTAGACCCTCCATAATAATGAAAACTACTACAACTGCTGTCTCAGATATCACATTTGATCTCCCATAAAGTCATTTCTGATCGGTTCAGCATATGCCAGTCATCAGTCTTATTGCTTTTTAAACCCACAAGCACTTGTTTGTCAATATTGGAACGTTATTACCTCCACTGGAAAAAAAAAAAGAAAAAGAAAAAGAAGAAACTTCTACTGTTAAATGCAATCCAGATTTTAGTTTTTCTAGCACAGTGAGTACCCTCACTCAGTAATTTGTTAAAATGCTGTGTGAAATATATTCAAGGGAACCTGATTATTGTTTTGAATCACACATTAAGCTAAAAAAAAAAAAAGCTTAATTATATGATATATATTACATCATAACCTTAAGATGATGTTTTTAATTATAAACCAATTTCCAACTTTTCATTTATTTCAAAAAATCTTAAAAGAGTTTTTGTTGATCAACAAATGATGATCATTTGCAAACGAACAGCTTATTTGAAGAGTTTCAATAAGGATTTAGAGTTCACCATAGCAGAGAAACAACACTAGAGAAGCACACTAATGATCTTACAGCCTCAGAGAGAGGATTTGTCTCTGTGCTTGTCCGGTTAGATCTCAGTGCAGCATTTAATACAACTGAGCAGAATTTTAACTACAAAGACTAAAGGAAACGTGATGTGCTGGTATTTATCTGATCGATTTTAATTTGTTCATGAGAAATTCTTCTCACACATAAAAGTTAGTGTGCTGAGACTAATACTTTTTATGTTGTACATGCTTTCACTAGTCAATTAGAAGGCGCTGCATTCATTTCTGTTGCTATGCAGATGATATGCAATTATATTTATCTATGAAGTCAGACACAAATAAATAAAGACCCGGATGACCTGAAGTTTCTAATTTTATATTTGACCAAAACAGGTTATTTTATTTTGCTCTAAAAATCTCAGAAACACAGCATCTAAACAGAAATGTATTCTAAATGGCATTTCCTTGGCCTCCAGTATTACTGTGAGGAGTTATTTTGACCATGGTATATCAAATGATATATAACCTACACATTAAACAAATACCTAGGACTACTTTCATCTAAGTAATACTGGAAATTTGTATTTTGGATAAATCACCAAAGCAAAGCTGTCATGTAAGCAAAGGGTCCCTACTAAGAATCTAAAATATAAAATATAATTCCATGATTCCTTATGTGTTCCTTCATAGTCTGAATGACTTCAGAAATAATTTCCAATGTAGGAAAAATGGAAAATAAAAACATTGAATGAGAAGGTGTGTCCAAACCTTTGACTGTAAATTTGACCAAGCTGAATAGATTTTTTTTAAAATACAAACTTCTTTCTAACATTTAGCTACTTACTGAAAAATTTCAAAAGAAATGCAAAACATCTCATATTTATCATCTGTGGTATTTCTAAAGCCGACAAACTTAATTTAAGGATCTGATGGATATTAAGAATATGGATAGCTCTGCAATCAATGATCAGAATTCACTGGTTGCAAGGCTGACCCAGGCAATACACTGGGCTTTTGTGTGCCTGTTTTACAAATAAGCTGGTACTGACTGTCAGACAAAGTGCTGAAATCCTCATCAAAATTAATTTTAATGGATCCCCCAATGGTTTAAGTGCATTAAATATAATGCTAAGATCCTTAACTTTAACCATTATTTTTGCAAGTGGAATTAACAACAGCATTAATACAATATCAACAAATCTGCAGTATTTGCAGTTTGCAGCATTTGAAAACTTGGTTATTATGGAAAGCTAGTAGTCTTTTCTTTTTGACGAATGGGGTGGGGGGCACAGATACAGTAAGTAGGCACATGTGAGAGAAGGTTTGGGCCACATATATAATGGCAAATGGAGGGATAATCGGGGTAATGTCCAGAGGGAGCCTTGAAGAAAACACTGCGAAATGGATGTGCCCAGGAGGAAAAATGACCTCTCCACTTCTTCCTCTCCATCTCTCTCGCAGTCAGACAAAATGTCTCCTTCTAAACTGTGCAATCTCATTCTGTCTCTACCTCTACATCATTGTCCTCGAAACCACTCACCCCTCCAGCCTCTCTTCTCTCCCAGTTCCCTGCCTGATTGCCTTTCCATTAAATCACTGCAACACAGCATTTCCACATTTCATACTTTTAAGAATCAACTGCTTTCTCCTGCCCAGAAACATTTATGATTGTGGTCATAAAGGGCATGGTTGACCTAAACAACTATTCAGGGACCTGATCTCTCATGTCAGTCCTCATAATCTGACACAAAAGGGGACAGAGGAGAGGCAGAGAGAGAAGGATAAAGAGAAGGATCAGTCACAATAAGTAGGACAATAGGAGAAAGTAAGCATTGTAGAAAGCAGCAATTCTGTGGTCCAATCTGTTCCCAGTAAAAACATTTGACAAGCTCCTGTTGATCTACTTGATATTCATCTTAATATTTTCCTGCTATCACCAGCAACAATTTATGATTCACAGAGGTAATTGCTGCTGTCAATTTGCGTGTGTGAGAGCTCTATTACATTGAATATGCATAAAAGTCTGATAATAATACTTCATTCAAATTAACAATTTCTTCTTTCACAATCTAATGTGGAAAGGAGAATACATAATCATGCTACACACACTATGCACAGATTTCAGCCAGTTCACTCTCAATCAGATTCACTATGAAAAAAATAAATACTACTAGGTTTGAAGTGGTGCCACGAAAAAATAATAAGAAGAATAATGACAAAACAGGTGTGTAATTTCAAAGCATAGCCAACATCTCACTAGAAAATAACCTGCCCATTTCTTTATGTTTGTAGGCCTGTCTAGTCAAGTAAGTGTTCTGCCTCACAACTTTCTGTTTATGCTGGTTCAGTCAGGAGTAAAAAATACACCCAAATTATTAGTACTGCACAAATCCAAAGGCCTTGGTGGTCTTTCCCTTTCTAAAACCAATCATTTGATTTATACAACATTTAGAGTAAAATCTCACAATTTTGTGTCACCAATGGGGGAAACCTGTATACTTGGATGAAACCTAAACACGCACAGGGAAAACACGGAAACTCCGCACACAAAGAAAGCAAGTTTAAACCCAGAATCTCCTTAAGGCAACAACTATTTAGTTGCCCCAATCTCTTTGGATGGGACAAAGAGAAATGGTAAGCCCAAAAAAAAAAACCCAGAAAAAAAACCCCAGAAAGAAATCAGTGAGTTACAATTGCTTAAAAGCTAGCGTTAAAAAATGTAATTAATTTGTTGAGGCCACCCCCTCTGTTCAAGCATATTTATGATTAAATAAGCATGCCTATAAGCTACTTACAATTACAACTGTTTGTTGTAGCTCTAAGTGATACCCAGTGGCGTGAATTTGTGTGTCCCATATTTTCCAAATTATTGACCAAAACCTTTTTTTTTTAAACTTCAGTTGTAAAGGATTTATTTGAATCTGAGTTTTATTTGAAACAGTTCGGTTTTAAGTATATTGCATCTACAAATTTGTTTTTATATTTGCTCACATTTCCCTGTTAAAGGCATTAAGCTGTTAACACAAAATTAACATGTCTTATATCTGTCTCAAAGCCCTATAGCATTTCATTAGACAAAACATTTCCAAGGCGTGGATTATGAAACCACCATGAAACATATGTAGAAAACAAATTTGCACACTGTTTTATTTGTTGGGTCATGCCCTGGCAGATTGTTCAGTAGTTGCTGCCCAGTGACTAAGTTTCTGTCACAGATCAAAGACATCAGAGTTCAACCACTGATTGGGACTACGCTAATGTTCAAAAGTCAGTGAGAGTGGAGATTGCAGTATTTTTACTTTTACCATAAGAATGAAGGTTATGCGTAAGTTGAGTGAGGAAGGTGCAACACCACCTTTTCCCCCCATCTGCACCTTACCCAAGTCACTGTCTGCTCTATCTAAGCCTCCATCTTTATCTTCACCACTGCCAGGGTCTAGACTCCAGGGGGTCCTGCCCTAATTGTTATCATCACTGGGATTCCATTCTGCCATGATGGGCCATCGGAGTCTCATCGCCAAATAGCTTAATTGAATTCTGTATTTCAATAAATCATGTTCCAATTCCTCCTAATGATCTCTCCTTATTAAAATGATGTTATTCAGAATGACCTGGAGAAAGCTGTATCACTACATATCACTTTGTATGCTGATTGTACCCTTGTCTTTTAAATATTCTGAAAAACAGAAATAATGTGAATCTGCAGTGAATACAACTGCGTGTCTTAAATGAGAAGTAATACCTGAGCCTGAAATACTTTCCTATTACTTAAGTTAGAACAAGAATTTAATCTTTGGAAATTCAGGTTACCTTATCATCATGTGATGCAATGACACAATAAAGACAAATAAATAAGTACTTCCGAGACAGCGCACGCATGAGTAAAAAGTCAAACACCTTTTCTCATCTATATATTTTCTTATACAAACTCTTGATTTTTTTTTTTATTTTCACTCTCTTGCTGACTGGGGATTACAGCTTTTGATGTTATTGAGGTCAAAATGGGTTGTATATTCACTGACATAAACAGGGGACCCACAAAGCAATTCTCAGAATGTGGTGAGTCTGGTTGATTGAATGTTCAAAAGGAAGAAAAAAATAATAAAAACAAACTTTAAGGTATTTCAGCAGCCCTGAAGAACTAAATATTCTTCATTGTTTCTGCACCTACTGCACATAAAAACTGGCACCTTTGTATCTTTTTAGATCATTTTCTATTAGACGTGAATTCTGAATTCACATTCGATTCTCGGAGTTAGCAGTCACGGAGGTGATGAATTCTAGGTTGATTGTTAGGTTAAAAGGGGTGGCGAGGCATAAATGGGCTGCAGATTTCACATTCCAATGTAAAGCTGATCAATCAATCAGTCCTCTAAAGCAGCATTTCATATTCATAACATGGTTCCCATCTGCCTGTTTGGTTCCAAATGCCTGAAATATTGCAGAGTTTACTCTAATCACATTAGTCTGCTCATGGAGAACTCACACTAGGCACACAGTGTAAGGCACCAGGCTTTTCCACATTCACTCACTGTAACACGCAGAGCTTTGATTGACAGTCTGTCCAAATGCATGAATGGGAGACTTTTTGGTTGGTCAACCACTTAAAAGGTTGACTTACTGATCAGCAGTAAACACACTTTTTGACAGATTTTTTTTTTAAAATACCAATATTATATTTCCACAACATATAATTCAGAAACATTTTAGAATGACTCAATCAATAGATTAGTGCAATTATAAATCAAATATTTGGCTTCTCTTCATTGGCTCCCTCTTAAATCCAGAATTTAATTTAAAATCCTTCTTTTCACCCACAAGGTCTTAAATAATCAGGTCCCATCTTGTCTTAAAGATCTCATAGTAACATCATCACTTTGCTTACTTGTGGTTCCTGGGATATTTAAAAGTAGAATGGGAGGCAGAGCCTTCAGCTTTCAGCCCCCTCTTTTGTTGAACCAGCTCCCAGTTTAGATTTTGTCCTGTCTGCTTCCCATCACCCCCAACATGTCGCAGCAGATGGCTGCTCCTCACTGAGCCTGGTTCTGCTGGAGGTTTTTCCTGTTAAAAGGGAGCTTTTCCAACCCACTGCAACCAAGTGCTTGCTCATAGGGGGTCATCTGATTGTTGGGGCTTTCTATGTATTATTGTAGTCTTTACCGTACAATAGAAAAGACCTTGAGGTGACTGTTGTTGTGATTTGGCATTATATACATACAAATGAATTGAACTGAATTGAAGTATTTGAAATATTTTAATCCATTCAAGCCATGTTTTTATAAAGCACATTTGCGCACTTGCTTTATATTATGCATTTAAACCACAAAAACAAAATGCATGCATGAAGCAGCAAAAGCATAAAACTTTAAATGCAAATGTAAAGAAAATAAATACTTTAAAGGAAATTGAAAAGTTAAGAACAGAAACACAAATACAGCAAAAAAAAAAAAAATGCTAAGATTGTTCGTGAGCATTTAACCCATGCAACATTTGTCTATATCTGGCATGAAAGGCTTGAGTTTCGGCTTATATAATATATGAATGATGATGGCAGAAGGACTCTGCAAATAAGAGTTGCTTTTTATTTATGAGATGTTTCAGTTATTGAAGATGATCAAACTTTCTGCCCTTTACTGTCACATTGTGCTACGCTGTGAATTTAATTAAAAGTAGCCCCGAATATATAAGTTGTCACAAACTCTGCTATGTTCATATAACATCTTTGATCATAAAATGCAGCAGCAGTAGGCTGTAACAAAACAATGGACGGATGATGCAGCTGTGCCACACATATTTATGTGACATCACTTTATAAAGATGTCGCTGAGGCAAGGATTTCTCATTTTGTTAAATGCCTGTTACTGTGACTCCCCGTGTTTCTTCCTCGCATCATCTGCTTTCACCTCTGTTTGGAGGGGCTAAGATGTGAGCTGAGTAAGTGAGGAAAGGGTTGTCTAAACTGAGAAACCTGAAAGGGGGTAAAGTATTTCTTTTTTAACTACGCATGTCCAAGTGATATTCATTTCCGGTTTCATAAAAGTTTTATGTTTTGTTTGACTCTGGTTATTTTGCTTTCCTTGTTTTCTGTTCTTTTTATTACAACTTCATTATTGTTACTCTGTTTCTAAATGTTTCCACCTATGTCTTGATTTTGATCAGCCCTAAGTGCATATGCCTATCTACTCCTTTGTAGGTGCATCAGATGTATACCTCAATGCATTTTCTAGTTTTCTTGAGCAATAACACTTCGACGACACTTTCTTTGACACTGGCTGACTATTTTTGATGTTCATTTATTATTATTTATTTATGTATTTATTTTAGAGCTACTAGCCGAAAATTGCCGTATCTTGGCCTGCTGTGCAGTGTGTTCTTAAAAAATCTGAGGATACTGAACAAGTGGAGGACAAAGAAGATGTGGCAGGCCTAAAAATACTATCTACACCAGATGAAGACACGTTGTCAAAATTAAAGGAATTATGAATGCAAAAAAGTACAATCAGATGCAATCATGCAATATACCATCTGAAAAGCATGTGAATGGCAACAGCTTAATTTTTCAGCATGACAATAATCCCAGACACACTGCCAAAATGCAGTAAAAGCATGCCTCAATAGAAAAACACAAAACTGGAACTTATTACTCATAGATTGGCTTCCGCAGAGCCCAGACCTCAGTATTATTGAAGCAGTGTTGGATCATCTTGACAGAAAATGAAACAAAAGGCAGCCAACATCCAAAGAAGAGCTTTGAATGTCCTTCACAAAGCCTAAACATTAAAATCATAACTGTATGTAACAGGACCACTGTGACGCGAGCACAAATATGTAGACTGTGACTGATGTTATCCAAATAAACATCAGAAACTAATCAGCCAACTCACCTTCTCAGTAAATGCCAGAGCATTTAAAAGTGCTGAGTGAGTCGCTGACAGAATTATGTTTCATTCCTTCATAAAAAAATAAAATAATAATACAGTAATAATAATAGTCAACACAGAAGAAAATCTCAGTGCCTGGTGCACCTTTAGTTTAAACGAGTATACATTTATTACACATGAATGATAAGTGTTGCTCATTTTTATCTATGTGTTCCTGTGTCTAGCTCTGTTATTGGCTAGGAAATTCATCATGAAAACAGCAACTCCCTGAATATGGAACTGAAAATTATTTTCAGTATGTTATAATGGGTATGCTATTCTGTGCACACAATAGCCAAATACCCACAGACTTGCAGAAGGGAAAGCGAACTACAATAAAAGCTTTAAATGTTTCTTCCTCTGCAATTAGGGCACTTCATTTATAAGTCAACTGTATGTACACTACTTAAGCACAGAAGCTGCCTAAATTCTGTGTCACTGCCACTTGATATTAACACCCCATTTAAAAACAGCAATGTATTCACGTTACTAAGGTCTGATTGACAAATCCCCTGTTGGAAAGATCTCTACAACACAGAATTAGACTAATCCATACACATCCTTCAGTGTAAGTGGTACTGCGTGTAATCCAAAATTCTGCTTTATCTGCCATGGCTATGCCATTCGAAGTCTTTTACTCACTTTTTTACCAATTCATAGTCCCCAGTGAAAGGCACTTCTAATCCAAGCCATGGCATCTTATTGTTACATTTATGGACATTTTCATTTTAAACGAGATGCTTTATTTTGCATGCACGTCTTGAAATGTTTAGCCCTAGTCAATTTAGCAATTCTCATTCATGCAAAACTTGATCTGAGGCATCTAACACAACAAAACTGCATATAGGGGTGCTAGAGCTATAGTCGGTGTTGGCCTAGTGGCAGCCAGTTATCCTTGCTCTTTGTATAATTGTTATGGTGTGTATAATTGTGATGTCAACTTTTCTCCCGTTTCACTTCACTTGACTTCACTGCTGATAGGTTCAGAATCATTCACAAGTAACAAGTAATGAGGAACAAATGCACATACACAGCTTTCAGGTTTTCGCCGCTAGCGGGGAGGAAACCATGCCTCTTCAAGCACCGAGCCAGGAAAAGTAAATTCTCCGCTCCTTACTCAAACAGGAAGTGGTTTCTCTCAGAGGATGTTCCCTCCACGCACGGTTTTTATTCAGAACTTTCAAAGTAAGGGTCATGTGATGCATCATCAATGACTCCACACTAAATGCAGTTCAAAGCAGGTAATAAACATTTAGAATGCATTCGCATGGCTTCACACAAAGATATCACTTTTACAACCAGTTCCTTCCTGGCTCTTTCCCACGCTGGTGATCTGGTTGATAAAAGAAACTCAGGAATGCAAACGAGGCTTTTATGTGTGCTCCTGTGAGAACTCAAACAATGAAACAACATCTTCAGTGTCCTTCTTTCAGAAGGGACACTTAATCTCCTCATTTGAGTAAGAAGAAACAACAGTATATTAAACAAAATAAAACATATACCAAAGATATGATAAAATACAGAAAACATGTTAATATACCTAACAACTGCAGTGTTGTAAAAATCAATATATAGAGAATTGAAGGACTATTCCTGGTTCATCTGTCGCCCTTTTCATTTTCTGAACATGGAAACAATCTCTGTGGCTATGGAAGTATAGCTTACACTCCAGCAATCATGCTGGGCAACTGGTTCTCAAACCCAGAGTTAATCCTCGTACTCAGAGGAGCTATAGAGGCAATACCACAAATGCACAGCTGGACCAAGACAGAGAGGAAGAAAGAGATACAGGCTTCCCTCTATCTCTATTGTCATGGGAAATGTAATTAGACATGCATTTATGAAGCATGCATGACAAGTGAATCCTCATCCATTTCATCGAGGCATGGCTGTTGGGCAAGGGGCATTTTAGGTACATATATATGCAGTTTAACAGTCTGGCTTTGCATCTTTCTTTTTTATGTATTGAGAACTGTTGTAGCGTATACCAGAAATTGCAAATAACATGCAAGACAACTTTTTAGATGCTTTGATTAGTCAGTTTTTAAAATTTGTATGAATGTAAACAAAACACTCCTATGCCAAATTATGTAAATGGCAAAAACTGTAGAGATAAAAAACAACAACAAAAAAAAACAGCCAATCCAGCACATTATTCATTCATCTAATTATCCATCTGATGACCTCCACAGTCACCAGATCGTAATCCAGCGGAACACTTTTGGGATGAGGTCGAAACAAATTATCAGAAACTGTGTGATGCCGTCATGTCGGTATGCAACAAAATCTCAGAGGAATGTTTCAATTACCTTGTTGAATCTAAACTAAGAATAATTAAGGCCCTTCTGAAGGCAAATGAGGGCCAGTACTAGCACCTAATAAAGTGACCAGTGAGTATATGGAATATACCAGGAAGAAATCAGAATGTTGTGCAAATCTGTAGAACTTTTAGTTTTCAGCAGCGAGGCACATATATTGTTCCTACAGATTGACCTGGTTGACCCCAATCTGAGTTGCTATGGTAACTGCACAGCATAATAATCCCTACTTAATCAACTCTCTTGAATAAAGAGGATAAACAGAGTTTGTGTGTGCGTGTCTGCGAGTGTTCAAGTTATTTTATAAAGTGTATCATTAGAGGCTTTGGGGTGAGTACTGAAATTGAAGACCGTATTGTATGAATGTGCATGAGTGTTTTTATGGACTCATTCCATCTCAAAACTTATCCTATGTTCCTATGTCCAGGTTCATTGACATGATACAAGAGTATGTAACCAAGGCAACAAGGTAATTACAGCAAGTATTTAAAGGCTATATAAATGTGACCCTGAACAGAAATACAGAAATGAGATTAGTGTTTTAAAAAGATCGTTGTCTAGTTTCTGTCAATCTGAAGGTCATTACGTGATTTAAAATAACTGCAGTGTGATCCCAACCAATAACTTTTAATCAACTGGTTTGGCAAATGTTAAGCGTACATCATCCATCCATCCATTTTCTTCCATTTATCTTTTTCAGGGTCACAAGGGGCTGTATTCTATCCCAACTGTACATCTTAGGTGATAAGTATAAATATAATCATGCATAATAATATATTTAAAACAATGAATAATCTGGATTCAGTGAGTGCCTGCTCACATTTGCTTCAGAAAGTATCCCCTTTACTTTTTTTTTTGCACAGATAGAAAAAACTGATTTCATTTTAAATTTAATTTTAAAAAGTTTTTTGCCCACACTGAATAGCCCAAAAGCATCAAGTGAAAACATATTTTTAGAAATGTTTCCAAGATCACAACAGCCAGCAACTGAATTCAATGAATAATACATAAAAAAAACCCAAAACTGACAAGATTCTCAATCCAAGCAGTTACAGTGTTAAATATTACCAAGACTTAACAAACATATGCCACATCAGTTCAGCAATACGTAACTGAACCAAAAACAGACCAACAT